>CM055271.1:47810658-47840863 GCA_029237695.1 Conchocele bisecta | reverse complement strand
CACACTTGTAGGACAATTAACGTACTATATGAGACACGCCATGTTATTTTGTGGTGTGAAATGTCCATATTTCACTCGCGCATAACGGCACTCGTGAAATATGGACATTCCACACCACTCGATGTCATATTCGTTGCAAAAATATGAATATCCTCTATATCTTATACTTTGTGCCAGGTAATGATAAGATACTGCGCCATATTATACACACATAGATTGAAGAGGCATATCAGGAATTTTGGAAAGAAATACTGTAAAAAATAAAAACGTGTTTTCGTAATCGCCATGTGTTAAGTGGTTTAATTGAAGATGTATCACGATACGAAGACCGCTGTGTTGTTTCAATTTTCACCCATATATATATAGGTACCGTATCTAGGTACATACATATCGGATTTCCTATCGTATTGCCGCATGATTCAACGAGGTAGAAAATCTGATACGTATGTACTGTACCGATATCGGTGAAAATTGAAATAACCCAGCAGTCGTAGTATCTTCATTTAAACCACTTTACACGGGGCCATAATGAAAACACATTTTTATTTTATATATATGTATTTTTCTTTAACAAAATATATAAAATATTCAGCAGTCCTAGTATCGTCATATATCTTCAATTGAACTCCACTTTACACAGGGCTATGATGAAAACACATTTGTTTTTTCATAGTATTTTTTTTTCAAAACCACTTTAACATGGAACAAATGATATCAAATATTTAGGGACGAACATGTATTTATTTTTTAAACAACATGCGTATTTGATTATCCAGGTTGAATCGGAGTACTTTAAATCGGTGACTATATTATCTTCGGAGATCTACGGCTTTAGCCGTCTGAGCATGTCGGTGTCCCCGAGTGAACTTGTGACCATCCTGAACCACATCTACGCTTGCATGGACTCCACGATTGATCAGTATGACGTCTACAAGGTCGAGGCGATTCACGACGAGTATCTCATCGTCTCAGGTACGTATATAAAACTAAAGTGTTGTTTATTTAAAGGGGCATATAAGGAAATTTTGAAAAAATACTCCGGTTTAGAGAGGTTTCATTGTAAATCAGGCATTTGAACATTCTGAGCCATGGTTGTGTGCTATGCGATCATGAACAGACGTTAACACCTAAGATAAATGACCAAGAAACTCATAAAAAATAAGATCACAGATGTTTTCTTGGTGTCCTGTTTAGAGAGGTTCCACTGTACAACAGTTGCCAACTCTGCCAATAACGGAAGTCTACGATGGCCGCCATGATTATATAGATATAGTATATAGAGAATATTAGGTCAGTGCCGTGTCAACGTTTCTGAACATCTATTTACAATATCAACTCGCAATCAAGCAATTTGATTGGATGTGCCTGAGCTGTGGCACAGCTCAGGCACAGCCAATCAAGCTGCTTGACTTCAAGCACAAGATTCAAGTAATTTGAAATAAAGATTAGTAAAGTAAGATTAGCGGTTGCGGTAGTGTACAGTAATGCATTTACAGCAAAGTTAATCTGAGCGTGGAATTAGACGAATATTGGAAATGTCCATTTGAAGTAAAGAAATTGACGAATATTATAGGAATGAATGGCCTTTTTGTGGAATTTATCTGGGTATAAACTTGGAAAAGTCGCGGGGATACTGGACGAAGGCCGGAAGGCCTCGTCCAGTATTCCCGCGACTTTTCCAAGTTTATATCCCCGATAAATTCCACAAAAAGGCCATTCATTCCTTATAATTCCGGCATTTGAAACAAATTCATCAAGAAAATGTGTTTATTTTCCGTTTTCTTAAGAATTATTTTAACTGCGCCTCAGAAAGTAGTTCGGCGTGGGAGTTTGCTGGGATATAAATTTTGGACAGAGACTTGCTACGGGCCAATCAAATTGTGTAAATATTTTTGTGCTGGAATTATAGCACTGTACAACAGTTGCCAACTGTGCCAATAACGGAAGTCTACGATGGCCGCCATAATTATATATATATCGTACATAGAGAATAGTTGGTTAGTGCCGTGAATGGGAAAACTATCTGGCAATGCTTAGGAAACGGGATGGGCGAGGCTTTGTCGAGTCCATCCCGTTTCCGTGCCGCGTTAGATATTTTTCCCATTCACGGCACTAACCTACTACATGTATTCTATTTATCCTGTCAACACAACAAATAGCTTTAAAATGCAAAAATAACCCCAGCTGCATCCTCAAAATTGGAGAATCAACAAGTATGACTAGGTCGTTTGTCCGACATATTCATACGCAGTGATTAGGTCGTATTGACAGGATATCAAAAATGTTTCACGGCACCGTGTTTCACGACATATGTGTGTTGACGGGATAAAATAAAGTTTGGTATCCTATTTATAGACTGGTTTATGTGGAACAGCGAGCACCACGCCCCATAGATCGCCTCCATAGCAGTTGTTGTAAGGGAAGTTAGTCTTGATTCCCCTCCCGCAAGTCCGATTACAGATTGGTCTGTGTGTGTTACAGGGGTGCCGGTGCGGAACGGCGCGCGTCACGCCCCTGAGATCGCCACCCTGGCTCTGGAGCTGGTCCGCCTGATTCGTAATGACGCCGTCCGTCTGTCCAACAACCAGACTCTACACCTCCGCATCGGCGTCTGTACAGGTAGTTTGCATTTATACAAAAGGGGGTATTTTTATTCTCAAAAATGTGAAAATTACTTTCAAAAAGTGCAGATCCTACGGAGCACCGCAGGGGACGTAGTATTCTTTTTTTTTTATTAATTCGTTCCCACGAAATAACAACAATTCGTCCCCACGAAACAACAACAATTCGTTCCCACGAAATAACAATTCGTTCCGCCACGAGAACGAATTGTTAATTCGTAGGAAAGAATTGTTATATCGTGGGAACGAATTGTCAATTCGAGGGAATGAATTGTTAATTCGTGGGAACGAATTGTTAATTCGTGGGAACGAATTGTTGTTATTTCGTGGAAACGAATTAATAAAATAAAATTCTATGTCCCCTGCGGTGCTCCGTAGGACGAATTGTCATTTCGTGGGAACACATTGTTAATTCGAGGGAACGAATTGTTATATCGTGGGAACGAATTGTTAATTCGAGGGAACGAATTGTTATTTCGTGACGGTTCGTAACGAGCCGTCTCATCAGGTTCTGTACGGAGCCCCGTAGGGGACATGTTTTTTTTTATTATTTCGTTCCCACGGGTTCAAAGGGTTAACTTTTTATGTTATATTTTCCTCATCAAAACGTGTTTTAACAACAGTTTAGCATCATGGGAAATGATTCTAAAGTTTTGTAAAATCTTGTTTTATTGACAAAAGAAAAGAAAATATAAAACGACAGCAGGCTACAATTAACGCTCCCCTCATTCCAAATGTTAACTATATATGTTAATGTGACTGGAGAAAATGGGTTTTATGGGTTTTGCGACCAGTGTAGATCCTGATCAGCCTGTGCATCTACAGTCTGACCAGAATCTGCACTGTTCGCCATTCACTGAAACACCCGTCACGCTTCTAACAATCGATATTAATATCAGGAGCTGCACTGGTCACAGATCCCATAAGCTCCATTTCTCCAGTCACAGCCACATATTCATACAAATGTACAAATGGCTTACATGTGTTTATTCGTTTTGACGTAAGTTGCACGTAAGCAACATTATGCTGCGGTACAACGGTGACCGATCAGACTCATATTTAGTAATCGCGTTGACGTCCGTTACCCATGATCACGTGTTGCAGGGCAACATTATGCTGCGGTACAACCGATCAGCCCCATTTCTCCAGTCGCAAACTCATATAATGTTTTATTATTTAGTAATCACTTGTTGCAGGATCCTGCATGGCGGGAATGGTGGGCAACATTATGCCGCGGTACTGTCTGTTCGGGAACGCCATTAGCACGGCGGTCAAGCTTATGACGCACAGCACTGGTACGTCCCTCCAACATCGCGGCATTCAATACACCACCGCCTGTGCTAATATTAATGTACATGTATTTGAGACACGCCATGTGATTTTGTAACTTCGGACATCTGCGTAATTTCATGAAATTACGCAGATTTCCGAAGGTACAAAATCGCATGGCGTGTCTCATTTTTCAATGTCTTTATTTCAAAATACAGTCTACATTCGTAACGAGCCGTCTCATCAGGATCTGCACTTTTTGCAAGTAATTTTCATATTTCTTAGAACAAAAACACCCTCTTTTCATAAATAGACGAACCTGAAAATCATTTTGTGACCATTGGATTGTTCGGAACATTAGCATATCACAGTCCATTCCAGTTCCTTATGGTTGAAAAGGTTAAGTCAAACTACTGATAACTCAGTCATATTCCTGGTCCCAATTACATGTTTTCCAATATGATACTCTCGTTAACTCGAATTTTCGTTAACTTAAAGTATTTTCCCCAGTCGCTGGACTTTGAGTAAACGATTGTGTATACTGTACTTGAATATTGCGTTTGAAAGCAAGCAGCTTGCTTGGCTGAGCCTGAACTGTGCTACGGCTCAGGCTCAGCCGATAAACTTGTTGGAGTTGACATTGCAGTATATAGGTAATATGGGCAAGATTAACGCTGGCGGTTGTGTACAACTTCTGTCCTATCATTATAGGAATTAATGGCCTTTTTGTGGAATTTAAAAGGGTATAAACTTGGAAAAGTCGCGGAAATACTGGACGAAGGCCGGAAGGCCTCGTCCAGTATTCCCGCGACTTTTCCAAGTTTATATCCCCGATAGATTCCACAAAAAGGCCATTCATTCCTTATAATTCCAGCATTTGAAATAAATTCATCAAGAAAATGTTTTTATTTTCCGTTTTCTTAAGAATTATTTGAACTGCGCCTCACGGTTACGGAAAGTAGTTCGGCGTTGGAGTTTAGTGGGATATAAATTTTGGACAGAGACTTGATACGGGCCAATCAAATGTTAGGGATTTGTGTAAATATTTGTGTGTTGGAATTATTACACCGTAACTGTTACGTGCACCCAACATCAATACACTAACGCCTGCGTTAATCTTGCCAATAATTGTCAATTTCTTTATTTCAAAATACTAAGATATTATGTTGATAATCTGGGCAAGATTAATGCTGGCGGTTGTGTACTACTTCTTGTATGTATTGTCGATACAACGTAACCGTTACGTTCATCCAGCACCAACTATTTCTTGTATGTATTGTCGATACAACGTAACCGTTACGTTCATCCTGCACCATGCATTCAATAATAATTCCAGCACAAAAATATTTACACAATTCCCTAACTTTTGATTGGGCCCGTAGCAAGTCTCTGTCCAAAATTTATATCCCAGTAAACTCCCATGCCGAACTACTTTCCGTAACAGTGAGGCGTAGTTAAAATAATTCTTAAGAAAACGGAAAATAAACACATTTTCTTGATGAATTTATTTCAAATGCTGGAATTATAAGGAATGAATGTTTTTTTTGCGGAATTTATCGGGGATATAAACTTGGAAAAGTCGCGGGAATACTGGACGAGGCCTTCCGGCCTTCGTCCAGTATTCATGCGACTTTTCCAAGTTTATACCCCGATAAATTCCACAAAAAGGCCATTCATTCCTATACACGACCGCTTCTAACTGTCCAATATTCGTCAATTTCTTTACTTCAAATGGACATTTCCAATATTCGTCAATTTATTTATTTCAAATGGATATTTCCAATAGTTGTCAATTTCTTTACTTCAAACTGGCTGAGCCTGAGCTGTGCTACTTGTGGAGGGCGATTTGTGCCACTGTTTGTTCTCCTCGGGATATACATTTCTCTATTTGACAACGGGCAATGACATTCTAATGACCTCAAAACACTATATAGTCATATACCATGTGTACATTTATTGGTTGGTTGAAAGCAGAATCATATCAGTATTTATTTGCTCAGCACATGGATATTACATGTATTGGGTATCTTCTAGACATGTCTATGTGTCATATATATACATATACTCATAATGTGGCGTCAAATTCCACGAAGCAATCCCTATGATTGTCTTTCAAATGTATTACACTCCTGATAGACACTCCCATTCCTATAACAATCACAGACATGTATTGAAGTACATTTCATGGGTTAGTATATTTTTTTGTCACCGCAAGATGCAAGACACGGGAACTGCTGCGGGTAAGGGTACATTTTGTATTATCAACTATTTAATCAAATTTCAGCGGTATTAATAGTGGCTACATAGATCCGTAAATATCTTATTCATTCTAATTACAAAAGGAGATATGTTGATGGCCATCTTATACTATAGAAAATTAAAACGTGTTTTCATCATGGCCCTGTGTAAAGTTGTTTAATTAAAGATATATGATGATGCTAGGACCGCTGGGTTGTTTTTATTTTCACCCATATCGGTACATTAGATAGGAAATCCGATATGTAAAATTTCAGCGGCCCTAGTACCTTCATATACCTTCAATTAATCCTCTAGTTTCGTTATCCTCACCATTTACCGACTATGAGGCTCTTTAATCAATTATTAAACGCGTTGCAATGGCCGATTGTCATGGTAACAGTTGACAGATTTTTTAAACATGAAACTTTCACAGGATAGTATGGCAAAACTTATTATCGGTTTACAATGCTTTACTGTTATAGGGGTAATACAACGGGGGTACCAGTTAGCGTCTGCTTTCATCTCATTCGGTACTTTCGGTTTCGATGCGCGATAAGCTACAAGGTACTCCAATTGATATTCGGTAGTTTCCGTGACCAGACTTCGGGTATCTTCAGGCGAAACGGTCCATACTTATATTAGCTCATGGCATTATTGCCCTCAGGGTGCACATGGCCAATTGCTTTATACCACGTGGTAGGGAATTGACCAATGCAAAGCGTCGAATTTACGATGAGGTATAATAATGTTAATTGTCGTGTTATTGTTTCTAAGAACAATGCTAACTGTCGTGCTATGTTCCAGTGAACACTGTTGTTATTGTTTCAGTGAACAATGCTAACTGTCGTGCTATGTTCCAGTGAACATTGTTGTTATTGTTTCAGTGAACAATGCTAACTGTCGTGCTATGTTCCAGTGAACACTGTTGTTATTGTTTCAGTGAACAATGTTAACTTTCGTGCTATGTTCCAGTGAACACTGTTGTTATTGTTTCAGTGAACAATGCTAACTGTCGTGCTATGTTCCAGTGAACACTGTTGTTCTTGTTTCAGTGAACAATGCTAACTGTCGTGCTATGTTCCAGTGAACACTGTTGTTCTTGTTTCAGTGAACAATGCTAACTGTCGTGCTATGTTCCAGTGAACACTGTTGTTATTGTTTCAGTGAACAATGTTAACTGTCGTGCTATGTTCCAGTGAACACTGTTGTTATTGTTTCAGTGAACACTGTTGTTCTTGTTTCAGTGAACAATGCTAACTGTCGTGCTATCTTCCAGTGAACACTGTTGTTATTGTTTCAGTGAACAATGCTAACTGTCGTGCTATGTTCCAGTGAACACTGTTGTTATTGTTTCAGTGAACAATGCTAACTGTCGTGCTATGTTCCAGTGAACACTGTTGTTCTTGTTTCAGTGAGTGAACAATGCTAACTGTCGTGCTATGTTCCAGTGAACACTGTTGTTCTTGTTTCAGTGAACATTGTTGTTATTGTTTCAGTGAACAATGCTAACTGTCGAGCTATGTTCCAGTGAACACTGTTGTTCTTGTTTCAGTGAACAATGTTAACTGTCGTGCTATGTTCCAGTGAACACTGTTGTTATTGTTTCAGTGAACAATGCTAACTGTCGTGCTATGTTCCAGTGAACACTGTGTTATTGTTTCAGTGAACAATGCTGAACTGTAGTGCTAGTTTCCAGTGAACACTGTTGTTATTGTTTCAGTGAACAATGCATAACAGTCTGTGCTATGTTCATGTGAACACTGTTGTTATTGATTTCAGTGAAATTAGTTTTTCTATAGAAACAATGCAACTGTCGTGCTATGTTCCAGTGAACACTGTTGTTATTGTTTCAGTGAACAATGCTAACTGTCGTGCTATGTTCCAGTGAACACTGTTGTTATTGTTTCAGTGAACAATGCTAACTGTCGTGCTATGTTCCAGTGAACACTGTTGTTCTTGTTTCAGTGAACAATGCTAACTGTCCGTGCTATGTTCCAGTGAACACTGTTGTTGCGGAATGGTTCAGTTCCAGAACAGAATGCTAACTGTCAGTCGCTATGTTTCCAGTGAACACTGTTGTTATTGTTTCAGTGAACAATGTAACTGTCGTGCTAATGTTCCAGTGAACACTGTTGTTATTATTGTTTCAGTGAACACTGTCCTTGTTTCAGTGAACAAGCGTTCTAACTGTCGTGCTATGTTCCAAGTGAACACTGTTGTTATTGTTTAATTTTCAGTGAACAATGCTAACTGTCTGTGCTATGTTCCAGTGAACACGTTGTTATTGTTTTCAGTGAACACTGCTAAACTGTCGTGCTATGTTCCAGATGGAACAAGACTGTTGTTCTTAGTTTCAGTGAACAATGCTAACTGTCGTGCTATGTTCAAGTGAACACTGTTGTTATTGTTTCAGTGAACAATGCTAACTGTCGTGCTATGTTCCAGTGAACACTGTTGTTATTGTTCCAGTGAGCACTGTTGTTATTGTTTCAGTGAACAATGTTAACTGTCGAGCTATTGTTCCAGTTTTACACTGTTGTTATTATTTCAGTGAACAATGCTAACTGTCGTGCTATGTTCCAGTGAACACTGTTGTTATTGTTTCAGTGAACAATATTAACTGTCGAGCTATTGTTCCAGTGAACACTGTTGTTATTGTTTCAGTGAACAATGCTAACTGTCGTGCTATGTTCCAGTGAACATTGTTGTTATTGTTTCAGTGAACAATGCTAACTGTCATGCTATGTTTCCAGTGAACACTGTTTGTTATTGTTATTTTTCAGTGAACAATGTTAACTGTCGTGCTATGTTCCAGTGAACAGTTGTTGTATTATTGTTTCAGTGAACAAATTAATGCGAAACTGTCAACTCGTGCTAATAGTTCCAGTGAACACTGTTGTTATTAGTTTCAGTGAACAATGTTAACTGTCGTGCTATGTTCCAGTGAACACTGTTGTTATTGTTTCTGAGAACAATGACGTAACTGTTCTCGTGCATATTCCAATGAAACACTGTTGTTATTGATTTCAGTGAACAATGTTAAATTGTTAAAACTGTCGTGCTATTGTAATTCCAGTGAACGCTCTGATTTGTTCTTGTTTGTTTACAGTGAACAATGTTAACTGTCGAGCTATTGTTCCAGTGAACACTCTTATATTGTTTTCAGTGAACAATGCTAACTAGCGTCGTGCTTAATGTTCCCAGTGCAAACACTGTTGTTATTGTTCAGTGAACAATTGTAAAGTTAAAACTGTCGAGCTATGTCCAGTTAATTAACAACTGTTGTTCTTGTTGTTTCATGAACAATATTAACTGTCGAGCAATTGTTCCAGTGAACAACTATTTAAGCATGTGTTATTGTTTCAGTGAACAATGCTAACTGTCGTGCTACTGTACCAGTGCACACTGTTGTTATTGTTTCAGTGAACATTGTTGTTTATTGTTTCAGTGAACAATGTTCACTGCCGTGCTATGTTCCAGTGAGGCACAGGTTTGTTATTGTTTCAGTGACCAATTTAACTGTCGAGCTATTGTTTCCATTTCGACTGACTGTTTGTTATTGATTCAGTGACAATGTTAACTGACGAGCTATTGTTCCAGTGAACACTGTTGTTTATTGTTTCAGTGAAAACCAAATGTTAACTGGCGTTCTATTGATTTCAGTGAACACTGTTGCCTTATTGTTTCCAGAACACTGTTGTTATTGTTTCAGTGAACAATGTTAACTGTCGTGCTTAATGTTCCAGTGAACACTTGTTTTGTTATTGTTTCAGTGAACAAATGCTAACTGTCGTGCTATGTTCCAGTGAACAACCTGTTTGTTATTGTTTCAGTGAGACAATGTTAACTGTCGTGCTTATGTTCCAGTGAACACTGTTGTTTATTAGTTTTCAGTTGAACAATCTTTAACTGTCGAGCTATTGTTCCAGTGAACACTGTGTTATTGTTTCAGTGAACAATGTAACTGCGTTGCTTATTGTTTTCAGTGAACTAATGTTTAAATTGTTCCATTTTCAATGCTATGTTACAGTGAACACTGTTGTTATTGTTTCAGTGAACACTTTTTGTTGATTATTGTTTCAGTGAACAAATTGCCATAACTGTCGAGCTATGTTCCATTGAACACTGTTGTTTATATTGTTCAGTGAACAAGCGTAACTGTCGTGCTTTATTGTTTTCAGTCCGGATTAACTGTGTTTTTATTGTTCAGTGAACAATTGAATAAGTTTCGTGCTATGTTCCAGTGTTACACTGTTGTTATTGTTTCCATAGTGAACAATGTTAACTGTCGTGTTATTGTTTCCCAGTGAACACTGTGTTATTGTTTTCAGTGAACAATGTTAACTGTCGAGCTATTGTTCCGGACTTATTGTTTCCATGAAACACTGTTGTTATTCATTTGTTTCAGTGAACAATGTTAATTAATGTCGAATGCTATGTTCCAGTGAACACAAATTGTTTTATTGTTTCAGTGAACAATGTTAACATGTCCGTTGTTATTGTTTCAGTGAACACTGTTGTTATTGTTTTCAGTGAACATGCTAACTGTCGTGCTATGTTCAGTGAACACTGTTGTTAGTTTTTTTCAGTGAACAATGTAACTTGTCGAACGCTATGTTCCAGTGAACACTGTTGTTATTGTTTCTTTCACTGTTTTGTTTAACAATGCCTAACTGTCGTGCTATTGTTCCAGTGAACACTGTTGTATTGTTTCAGTGAACAATGTTAACTGTCTTGCTATGTTCCAGTGAACACTGTTGTTATTGTTTCAGTGAACAACTGTGTGACTAAGTCAGTCGAGGAACTATGTAACTGTCGTGCCTATGGTTCCACTGTTTGTTTATTGTTTCAAATGAACACTGTTGTTCTTGTTTCAGTGAACAATGTACTGTTTCGTGCTAAGTTCCAGTAGAACACTGTTGTTATTGTTTCAGTGAACAATGTTTAACTGTCGTGCTATGTTTCCAGTGAAACACTGTTGAATAATTGTTTCAGTGAACAAAATTGTTAACTGTCGTGCTATTGTTCCAGTGAACAACTGTTGTTATTGTTTCAGTCAGTGAACAATGCTAACTGTCGTGCTTATTTGTTGTCCTGATGAACACTGATGTTATTGTTTCAGTGAACAAGTGCTTAACTGTCGAGCTATAGTTCCAGTGAACACTGTTGTTATTGTTTCAGTGAACAATGGCTAACGTCGGTTATTGTTTTCCAGTGAACACTTGTTGTTATTGTTTCAGTAATGCACTGCTATGTTCCCGTGCCTTAATTGTTTCAGTGAACAATGTTAACTCCGTGCTTATTGTTCCATTTCCAGTGAACCTGAACTTGTTACCTGTTTCATGTAGAACAATGTTCAACTGTCGACTTGCTATGTTCCAGTGAAGAACACTGTTGTTATTGTTTCAGTGAACAACAATGTTAACTGTCGTGCTATGTTTCCAGTGAAACACTGTTGTTATTGTTTCAGTGAACAATGTTAACTGTCGTGCTATGTTTTCCAGTGAACACTGTTGAAAGATTAGTTGTTTCAGTGAACAACTGTGTGAACAACTTGTTTCAAGTGAACAATGTAACTTGTGCGTGCATGTTCCAGTGAACACTGTTGTTATTGTTTCAGTGAACAATGCTGTAACTGTCCAGTGCTTATTTGTTCCAGTGAACACTGTTGTTATTGTTTTCAGTGAACAATGCTTTAACTGTCGTGCTATGTTCCAGTGAACACTGTTGTTATTGTTTTCAGTGTTTAACAATGCTAACTGTCGAGCTTTATTGTTCAGTGAACTGATGTATTGTCCAGTGAACACTGTTGTTTATTGTTTCAGTGAAACAATGTTCATAACTGTCGTGCTTATTGTTCAGTGAACACTTGTTGTTTTGTTGGTCAGTGAACACTGTTTATTTGTTTATTGTTTCAGTGACTAATGCTAACTTGTCGAAGCTAATCGTTCCAGAGAACACTGTTGTTATTGTTTCAGTGAACAATGCCTAACTGTCGTGCTATTGTTTCCAGTGAACACTGTTTGATTATTGTTTCAGTGAACAATGCTAACAATGTCGTGCATGTTTTATCAGTGAACCTTGTTTTATTGTTTCAGTGAACAACTGTTTGTTATTGTTCAGTGAACAATGCTAACTGTCGTGCTATGTTCCAGTGAACACTGTTGTTAAAATTGTGTTTTCTTTTGTGAACAATGCTAACTGTCGAGCAATGTATGTTCCAGTGGAACACTGTTGTTATTGTTTCAGTGAACAATGTTAACGTCGATGCTATTCCAGTGAACTGTTGTTATTGTTTCAGTGAACAATGCTAACTGTTTCGAGCTATTGTTCCAGTGAAACAACTGTTGTTATTGTTTCAGTGAACAATGTAAAACTGTCTGTAAGCTATGTTTCAGTGAACACTGTTGTTATTGTTTCAGTTCCATGAACAATGTTAACTGTCCGAGGCTATTGTTCCAGTGAACACTGCTTTTGTTATTGTTTTCAGTTGTTACAACAATGCTAACTGTCGTAGCTAATGTTTTTCAGTGAACACTGTTGTTATTGTTTTTCAGTTGAACAATGTAACTGTCGTGCTAATTTCCAAGTTTCCAGTGAACACTCGTTGCTTATTTCCAGTTTGAACACTGTTGTTACAAGTGAACAATGCTTAACTGTCCGTAGCTATTGTGTTCCAGTGAACACTTGTTTGTTATTGTTTCAGTGAACAATGTTACTGCTCGTTCTATTGTTCCATGAACACTGTGTTTAATTGTTCATGAACACCTGTTGTTATTGTTTCAGTGAACAATGTTAACTGTCCGTGACTATGTTCCAGTGAACACTGTTTGTTATTGATTTCAGTGAACAATGCTAACTGTCGTGCTTATTGTTTCCAGTGATAACACTGTTGTTATTGTTTCAGTGAACAATGTTTAACATGTTAACTGTCGTTAGCTATGTTCCAGTGAACAACTGTTGTTATGTTTTCAGTGAACAATGCTTAACTGTCGTGCTATTTCCAGTGAAACACTGTTGTTATTGTTTCCAGTGAACAATGTTACATGTTCCAGTTGAATCATTGTTTTCATTGAACACTGTTAACTTATGTTTTCGATTATTGTTTTTCAGTGAACAATGCTTAACTGTCGTGCTATGTTCCAATTAACACGTTGTTAGTGAACAATGCAACTGTCGTGCTATGTTCCAGTGAACACTGTTGTTATTGTTTCAGTGAACAATGCTAACTGTTAACTGTCGTGCCTTATTGTTCCAGTGAACACTGAATGTTAATTGTTTCACAGTGAACAACTGTTAACAAATGTCGTGCTATTGTTTCCAGTGAACACTGTTGTTATTGTTTCGTGAATTTCAATGCTAACTGTCGTCGAAGCTATTGTTCCAGTGAACACTGTTTGTTATTGTTTCAGTGAACAATGTTAACTGTCGTGCTATGTTCGAGTGAACACTGTTGTTATTGTTTCAGTGAACAATGTTAACTGTCGTGCTATGTTCCAGTGAACACTGTTGTTATTGTTTCAGTGACCAATGCTAACATGTTTCGATGCTATTGTTCCAGTGAACACTGTTGTTATTGTTTGAGTGAACACTGTTGTTATTGTTTCAGTGAATAATGTTAACTGTCGTGCTATGTTCCAGTGAACACTTGTTGTTTATTGTTTCAGTGAAACAATTGTTACTGTCGTTGTTTTCATAAGATTGGTTTCAGTGAACAATTGTTACTGTTCCGCTTATTGTTTCAGTGAACAATGCTAACTGTCGTTTGATATTGTTCAGTGAACAATGCACGTGTCCAGTGCTGTTGTTATGTTTTTCAGTGAACAACTGTAACTGTCGTGCTTATTGTTTTCAGTGAACTGGTTGTTACATGTTGTTATTGTTTCAGTGAACAATGCTAACTGTCGTGCTATGTTTTCCAGTGAGGCACTGTTGTTAACTTGTTTTCAGTGAACATGTTTAATGCAATGTTTAACTGTCGTGCTAGTTCCAAGTTGGCCACTGTTGTTAATTTGTTTCAGTGAAAACAATGTTAACTTGTCGAGCTATGTTCCAGTGAACAAACATGTGTTCAATTAAAATTGTTTCAGTGAACATGCCTAACTTAACTCGTGCTATGTTTCCAGTGAACACTGTTGTTAATTGTTTCAGTGAACAATGCTTAACTGTCGTGCTATTGTTCAGTGAACACTGTTGTTAGTGTTTCAGTGTGAACAATTGTAAAATGTCGTGTATTTGTTTAGTGAACACTTTTGTTATTGTTTGTTTCAGTGAACCAATGTTAAAATGTCGTGTTTTATTGTTTCTATGAAACAATGATAAACTGTTGTGCTTAGGTTCCAGTTGAACACTGGTTTGTTATTTGTTTCAGTGAAACAATTGCTAAAATAATGTCGTGCTTTATTGTTTCCTAGTGTAACACTGTTGTTATTGTTTCAGTGAACAATGTTTAAAACTGTTCGTGCTTATTGTTTCAGTGAACAACTAGTTGTTAATTGTTTCAGTGAACAATGTAACTGTCGTTCTATGTTCTTCCAGTGTAATAACATCTTGTTGTTGATTGTTTCAGTTGAACAATGCTAACTGTCGTGCTATGTGTTTCCAGTTGAAACTCTGTTGTTAATTGCTAACTGTGTTGCTTATTCTTTCCAGAGGAAACAACTGTTTTTGTTTATTGTTTCTGGTACCAATTGTCTAACTGTTCGTGCTATTTTCCATGGTTGAACACAGTTGTTATTGTTTCAGTGAACAATGTTAACAATGTCCGTTCTTATTGTGTTTCCAGTGGAAAACACTTGTTGTTATTGTTTCAGTTGAACAATGCTAAACTGTAGTTTTGCCTTGGTTCCAGTGATTCCATGTTTGTTAATTGCCACTAAACCGCTTATTGCTCTAACTGTCGCGTTGCTTATCTTCCAAGCAGTGAAGAACACTGTGTTTTGTTATTGTTGTTTCAGTGAACAATGCTAACTGTCGTGCTATGTTTTCCAGTGAACACTTGTTTGTTTATTGTTTGCATCTTGTGAAAATAACAATGTACAATGTCAGTGCTTATTGTTCCGAGTGAAACGATTCTTTGTTTTATTGGTTTTCAGTGCAACAATGCTAAACTGGTCGAGCTATTGTTCGCCAGTGAAACACTGTTGTTTTATTGTTTCAGTGAACCAACTGTTGTTTTATTGTTTAGTGACAATGTTAAATGTCGTCTATCTTCCAGTAACACTGGTTTTGTTATTGCATTTTCATGAACAACTGTTGTTCTTGTTTTCAAGTGAACAATGTTTAAACTGTTCGTGCCTATTATTACCCAGTTGAACACTGATGTTTTTTTTAATTAGTTTCAGTGAAACAATGTTAACTGTCGTTCTAATGGACCAGTGAACACTGTGTTTATTGTTTTCAGGTTGGAAACAATTTGTTAACTTCGAGCTTATTGTTTTCCAGTGAACAACTGTTGTTAATTGTTTCATGAACAATGTTAACCTGTCGGTCTATTGTTCCGAGTGAACACTGTTGTTTTAATTAGTTTCAGTGAAACAATGTTTAACATCGTGCTATTTCCAGTGGGAACACTGTTGTTATTGTTTCCAGTGAACAATGCTAACTTGTCGAAGCTATTGTTCCAGTGAACACTTTGTCTTAATTGTTTGAGTTTTGAACACTGTTGTTTTGTTTTCATGAACAATGTTAAACTGTCGTGCTAAGTTTACCAAGTTGAAACCACTGTTGTTATTAATTTCAGTGAAACACTTGTTTGTTATTTGTTTTTCAGTGAAACAATGCTTAACTGTCGAGCAATTGTTCCAGTGAACCACTGTTGTTATTGTTACAGTGAACAATGCAATGTTCAAGCTTATGCTCCAGTTTGAACACTTTGTTATTGTTTCCGTGAACAATGCTAAAAACTGTCGTGCAATTTGTTTCAGTGAACCATTGTTGTTATTGTTTCAGTGGAACAATGTTTTAACAACTCGTGCTATGTTCGAAGTGAGTCACTGGTTTGTTATGTTTTTCCAGTGAACAATGCTTAACGTTCGAGCTTATTGTTCCAGTTTGAACACAGTTGTTATTATAATCAAGTGAACATGTTAACTGTCGTGCTATGTTTCCAGTGAAACACTGTTGTTAATTGTTTCAGTGAACAACTTGTTAAAACTGTCGTTAAGAGTTTCAGTGAACACATTGTTATTGTTTCAGTTGAACCAATGCTACTGTCAAGCTAAATTGTTTCCTGTTTGTTATTGTTTTCAAGTTGAAGAATCTTTTAACTTGTTTTCGAGCTATTGTTCCAGTAACAACTGTTTTAATTGTTTCAGTGAATAATGTAACTGTCGAGCTAATGTTCCAGTGAACACTGTTGTTATTGTTTCAGTGAACAAACAATGTTAACTGTCGCTGCTATGTTCCAGTGAACACCTGTTGTTAATTGTTTTCCAGTGAACCAATTTTAACTGTCTGTTTGCTATTGTTCCAGTTGAACACAGTTGAATAATGTTTCAGTGAACAATGGGTAACAGTTCGAGCTATTGTTCCAGTTTGAACACTGATTGTTATGTTTTCATAGGAAACAATGTAAAATGTCGTGTTTTTTATTGTTTCAGTGAACATTGTTGTTATAGTTCCAGTGAACAATGTTAACTGTCGTGTCTATTTGGTTTCCAGTTTTTGAACATTGTTGTTAATTGTTTCAAGTGAACAAGCCTAACTGGTCGTGCTATGTTTCCAGTTGAACACTGTTTGTATTATTGTTTCAGTGAACAGATGTAAAATGTCGCGCTAAGTTTTCCAAATTTGTGAACAACTGTATGTTATTGTTCAGTGAACAATGTTAACTGTCGTGCTTAATTTCCCAGTGAACACTGTTTAGTTATGTTCAGTTTGAACAATGTTTAACTGTCGTGGCTATGGTTCAAAAAGTGAACAACTGTTGTTTAATGTTTCAGTGAATCACTGGTGTTCTTGTTTCAGTTGAACCAGATTTAACTGTCGAAGCTATGTTCCAGTCGAACACTTTTTGTTTATTGTTTCAAAGTGAACAATGCAAACTGTCGTTGCCATGTTCCAGTTGAACACGTTTTATTGTTATTCAGTGAACAATGTAACAATTGTTAACTGTTTCGTGCTTATGTTCAGTGAAACAACTGTTTTGTTATTGTTTTCAGTGAACGAATTGCTTATCTGTTCGAGCATTGTTCCAGTGAACCACTGTTGTTATTTTTCAGTTGAACACGTTGTTATTGTTTCAGTGAACAATGTTAACTTTCGTGCTTATTTCCAGGTGAACACTGTTGTTATTGCTTCAGGAACCACTGTTTGTTCTTGTTTCATTAACAATGTTAACTGTCGTTGCTTATGTTCAGTTTGAACACGTTGGTTAATGTTTCAAAGTTGAACAATGTTAACTGGCGTTCTATGTTCCATGAACACTGTTGTTATTGTTTCAGTGAATAATGTTAACTCGAGCTATTGTTCCATGAACACTGTTGTTATTGTTTCAGTGAACAATGTTTAACTGTCGTGCTATGTTCGAGTGAACACTGTTGTTATTGTTTCAGTGAACAATGTTTAACTGTCGTGCTATGTTTCCAGTGAACACTGTTGTTATTGTTTCAGTGAACAATGCTAACTGTCGAGCTATTAGTTCAGTGAACACTTTTTTTTTTTTTTTTTTTTTTTGTTTTTTTTTTTTTTTTTTTTTTTTGTGTGTTAATGTTTGAGTGAACACTGTTGTTATTGTTTCAGTTGAATAACAATGTAACTGTCGCGTCTTATTTTGTTTTCCAGTGAATCAACAGTGTTATTATTTCAGTGAACAATGCAACTGTATTTGTTTCAGTGAATTTTTCATGTTTAACTGACGAAGCTTATTGTTTTCCAGTGAACGAGCTTGTTGTATTGTTTCAGTGAACAATGTTACTGTCGTTTGCTTATGTTTCTGAGTGAACAACTGTAGTTCAGTGAACAATGTACTTGTCGTGCTATGTCTTCCAGTGAACACTGTTGTTAAGTGTTTCAGTGAACAATGCGAACTGCCAGTGCTATTGTTCCAGTGAACACTGTGTATTGTTGAGTTGTTACACTGTGTTAGTTTGTCAGTTGATTTGTAACTGTTAACGTGCTAGTTCAGTTGAACAACTGTGTATTATCAGTTGACACAATGTTGTATGTTCAGTGAACAATTGCTAACTGTCCGAGCTATTGTAAAACCAGTTGAGCAACTGTATGTCAGTTTGACATGACTTTGTCATGCTTATGCTTTCAACAGAACTCTGTGATTTATTGTCAAGTGTAACATGCCCGAACTGTCGTGCTAATGTTTCCAGTTGAACACTGTTGTTATTGTTTTCAGTGAACAATGTTAACTCTCGTTGCTATGTTTCAGTGAACACTGTTGTTATTGTTTCAGTGAACAATGCTTAACTGCCTTCGAGCTTTATTGTTTCATGTGAACACTGTTGTTATTATTTCAGTGAACAATGTTAACTGTTCGTGCTATGTTTTTCAGTGAACACGTGTATGTTCAGTGAACACTGTTTTTAACTGTCGAGTTATTCTTGCAGTTGACAACTGTTGTATTGTTTCAGTGACAATTGCTAACTGTAAACTAGCATTGTCTTTGTGTAAGTGATGATTCGCAGTGAAGAATGCTACTGTCGACTATTGTCCCATTGTTTGAACAAACAGTGTATTGTTTCAACTTTCAGTGAACAACTGTTAACTGTCGAGCTTTTAATTTGTCAAGAGAACACTTTGTATTGTTCAGTGAACGACATGAACTGTCGAGCTATTTTCCAGTGAACACTGTGTTAATGTTTCCACAGTTGAACATGAATGTTAACTGTCGAGCTATGTTCCAGTGAACACTGTTGTTCTTGTTTCAGTGAACAATATTAACTGTCGAGCTATTGTTCCAGTGAACAATGTTGTCATTGTTTCAGTGAACAATGCTAACTGTCGAGCTATTGTTCCAGTGAACACTTTGTTATTATTTCAGTGAACAATGTTAACTGTCGTGCTATGTTCCAGTGAACACTGTTGTTATTGTTTCAGTGAACACTGTTAACTGTCGTGTTATTGTTTCAGTGAACACTGTTGTTATTGTTTCAGTGAACAATGCTAACTGTCGAGCTATTGTTCCCTGTTGTTATTGTTTCAGTGAAGAATGCTAACTGTCGAGCTATTGTTCCAGTGAACACTGTTGTTATTGTTTCAGTGAACAATGTTAACTGTCGAGCTATTGTTCCAGTGAACACTGTTGTTATTGTTTCAGTGAACGAACAATGTTAACTGTCGAGCTATTGTTCCAGTGAACACTGTTGTTATTGTTTCAGTGAACAATGTTAACTGTCGAGCTATGTTCCAGTGAACACTGTTGTTCTTGTTTCAGTGAACAATATTAACTGTCGAGCTATTGTTCCAGTGAACAATGTTGTTATTGTTTCAGTGAACAATGTAAAATGTCGTGTTATTGTTCCAGTGAACACTGTTGTTATTGTTTCAGTGAACAATGTTAACAGTCGAGCTATTGTTCCAGTGAACACTGTTGTTATTGTTTCAGTGAACAATGTTAACTGTCGTGTTATTGTTTCAGTGAACTCTGTTGTTATTGTTTCAGTGAACAATGTTAACTGTCGAGTTATTGTTCCAGTGAACACTGTTGTTATTGTTTCAGTGAACAATGTTAACTGTCGAGCTATTGTTCCAGTGAACACTGTTGTTATTGTTTCAGTGAACACTGTTAACTGTCGTGTTATTGTTTCAGTGAACACTGTTGTTATTGTTTCAGTGAACAATGCTAACTGTCGTGCTATGTTCCAGTGAACACTTTTGTTATTGTTTCAGTGAACAATGCTAACTGTCGTGCTATGTTCCAGTGAACACTGTTGTTATTGTTTCAGTGAACAATGTTAACTGTCGTGTTATTGTTCCAGTGAACACTGTTGTTATTGTTTCAGTGAACACTGTTAACTGTCGTGTTATTGTTTCAGTGAACACTGTTGTTATTGTTTCAGTGAACAATGCTAACTGTCGTGCTATGTTCCAGTGAACACTGTTGTTATTGTTTCAGTGAACAATGCTAACTGTCGAGCTATTGTTCCAGTGAACACTGTTGTTATTGTTTCAGTGAACAATGCTAACTGTCGTGCTATGCTCCAGTGAACACTGTTGTTATTGTTTCAGTGAACAATGCTAACTGTCGTGCTATGTTCCAGTGAACACTGTTGTTATTGTTTCTAAGAACAATGCTAACTGTCGTGCTATTGTTCCAGTGAACACAGTTGTTATTGTTTCAGTGAACAATGCTAACTGTCGTGCTATGTTTCAGTGAACACTGTTGTTATTGTTTCAGTGAAAACTGTTGTTATTGTTTCAGTGAACAATGCTAACTGTCGTGCTATGTTCCAGTGAACACTGTTGTTCATGTTTCAGTGAACAATGCTAACTGTCGTGCTATGTTCCAGTGAACACTGTTGTTATTGTTTCAGTGAACACTGTGGTTATTGTTTCAGTGAACAATGCTAATTGTCGTGCTATGTTCCAGTGAACACTGTTGTTCTTGTTTCAGTGAACAATGCTAACTGTCGTGCTATGTTCCAGTGACCAACTGTGTTATTGTTTCAGTGACTTTGTTAATCAGTAACAATGTTAACTGTCGGTATTGTTCCAGTGAACACTGTTGTTATTGTTTCAGTGAACAATGTAAAACGTCGAGCTATTGTTTCAGTGAACATGTAAAATGTCAGTGAACAATGATGTCGTGTTATTGTTTCATTAACACGTTGTTATTGTTTCATGAACAATGTAAGTCGTTTCATGTTTCCTAGAACAATGCTAACTGTCGTGCTATGTTCCAGTGAACACTGTTGTTATTGTTTCAGTGAACAATGCTAACTGTCGTGCTATGTTCCATTGAACACTGTTGTTATTGTTTCAGTGAACAATGTTAACTGTCGTGCTATGTTCCAGTGAACACTGTTGTTATTGTTTCAGTGAACAATGTTAATTGTCGTGCTATGTTCCAGTGAACAACTGTGTATGTTCAGTGAAACAATGTTATGTCGTGCTATTGTTCCAGTAACACATGTTGTTATTGTTTCAGTGAACAATGTAACTGTCGTGCTTATTGTTCCAGTGAACACTGTTGTTATTGTTTCAGTGAACAATTTAAAATGTCGTGCTATTGTTCCAGTGAACATTGTTGTTATTGTTTCAGTGAACAATGTAAACAATCGAGGCTAAGTCCAGAACAATGTTCTTGATGTTTCCAGTGAACAATGTTTTTTTAACTTCCGAGTAATTGTTTCCAGTGAACACTTGTGTAAATTGTTTTTTCTGTGAACAATGTTATGCGTTTGTTTATTGTTTCCAGTGATTGTTGTTATTGTTAACAGTGAACACTGTTGTTATGTTTTTCTTATCGAACAATGCTAAAACTGTCGTGCTATTGTTTTCCAGTGAAAATTGTTGTTATTGTTTCAGTGAACAATGCACTGTTCCGTTGCTATGTCAGTGTAAACAACTTTTGTTAATATCAGTGAACTGTAACAAAAGTCGAGCTATTGTTCCAGTGAACACTGTTGTAATGTTTCAGTGAACAATGCTAACATGTCGTGCTATGTTTTTCCAGTGAACACTGTTGTTATTGTTTTCAGTGAACAACTGTTAATCTGTCCAGCGAATTTATGCTAACTTGTCCAGAGCAATTGTTTCCACTGAACACGTTGTTATTGTTTCAGTGAACAATGCTAAACTTTTTGTGCTAGTTCCAGTGAACACTGGGTTGTTATGTTTCCAGTGAACAACTGTTAGTCGAAGCTTATTGTGGCCAGTGAACACTGTTAGTTCGTTAAGTTTCTAGCGACATGCTAACTGTTCGTGCTATGTTCCAGTGAACACATTGTTTTTTGTAATATTGTTTCTAAGAACAATGCTAACTGAATCGAGCTATGTTTCCAGTGAACACTGTTGTTATTGTTTCAGTGAACAATGTTAACTGTCCGAAGCTATGTTCCAGTGAAACACTATGTTATTGTTTCCAGTGAACAATATTAACAGTTTCGAGCTATTGTCCAATTGAACAATGGTTGTTATTTAATTTTCAGTGAACAATGTTAACTGTCGTCTATGTTCAGTGAACACTGTTGTTATTGTTTCAGTGAACAATGTTAACTGTCGAGCTATTGTTCCAGTGAACACTGTTGTTATTGTTTCAGCGAACAATTTTAACTGTTCGAAGCTATTGTTCCGTGAACACAGTTGTTATGTTTTCCAGTGAACACTAACTTGGTCTTGTTATTGTTTCAGTGAACAACTTTTTGTTTTAATTGTCAGTTGGAACAAGCTAACGTCGTGCTATTGTTCCAGTGAACCAACTGTTGTTATTGTTTTCAGTGAACAATGCCTTTAAACTGTCGTGTTATTGTTTCCAGTGAACACTTGTTGTTTATTGTTTCAGTGAACAATGTTAAACAAGTCGTTTATTGTTCCAGTGAACACTGGTGTTATTGTTTTTCAGTGAACAATGCACTGTCTCTATTGCTTCCAGTGAACACTGTTGTTTATTGTTTCAGCGAACAATGCTAACTGTCGAGCTATTGTTTCCAGTGAACACTGTTGTTTATTGTTTCAGTGAACAATGATGTCGTGTTAATTGTTTTTACAGTGAACAATGTTAACTCCGAGCTATTGATTCCAGTGAACACTGTTATTGTTTATTGAAACAGTGAACAATGCTTAACTGTCGTGCTATGCTTCCAGTGAACACTGTTTGTTATTGTTTCAGTGAACAATGCTAACTGTCGTGCTATGTTCCAGTGAACACTTGTTGTTATTGTTTCAGTGAACAATGCAACTGTCGTGCTATGTTCCAGTGAACACTGTGTTATTGTTTCAGTGAACACTGTTGTTTTTATTGTTTCAGTGAACAATGGCTAACGTCGTGCTATGTTCCAGTGAACACTGTTGTTAATTGTTTCAGTGAACAATGCTAACTGTCGTCTATGTTCCATTGAACACTGTTGTTATTGAATTTCAGTTAACAATGCTAACAAGCCCTGCTATGTTCCAGTGAACACTTTTTTTTGTTATTGTTTCAGTGAACAATGCTAACTGTCCGTGCTATTCCAGTGAACCATGTTGTAATTGGTTTTCAGTGAACAATGTAAAATGTTCGTGATATTGTTTCAGTGAAACAATGTTAACCTGTCGAAGCTAATTGTTCCAGTGGAACACTGTTGTTCTTGTTTCAAGTGAACAATTAAAAATGTCGTGTTATTGTTTCAATGAACTTGTTGTTATTGTTTCAGTGAACACTGTTGTTATTGTTTCAGTGAACAATGCTAACTGTCGTGCTATGTTCCAGTGAACACTGTTGTTATTGTTTCAGTGAACAATGCTAACTGTCGTGCTATGTTCCAGTGAACACTGTTTGTTTATTGGTTTCAGTGAACAATGTTAACCTTGTCGAGCTATTGTCCAGGAACACTGTTGTTATTGTTTCAGTGAACAATGCTAACTGTCGTGCTATGTCCATGAAACACTGTTGTTTATTTTGTTTCGTGAACACTGTTGTTCTTGTTTCAGTGAACAATGTAAAATGTCGTGTTATTGTTTCAGTGAACATTGTTGTTATTGTTTCAGTGAACACTGTTGTTATTGTTTCAGTGAACAATGCTAACTGTCGTGCTATGTTCCAGTGAACACTGTTGTTATTGTTTCAGTGAACAATGCTAACTGTCGTGCTATGTTCCAGTGAACACTGTTGTTATTGTTTCAGTGAACAATGTTAACTGTCGAGCTATTGTTCCAGTGAACACTGTTGTTATTGTTTCAGTGAACAATGCTAACTGTCGTGCTATGTTCCAGTGAACACTGTTGTTATTGTTTCAGTGAACACTGTTGTTCTTGTTTCAGTGAACAATGCTAACTGTCGTGCTACGTTCCAGTGAACACTGTTGTTATTGTTTCTAAGAACAATGCTAACTGTCGTGCTATGTTCCAGTGAACACTGTTGTTATTGTTTCAGTGAACAATGTTAACTGTCGAGCTATTGTTCCAGTGAACACTGTTGTTATTGTTTCTAAGAACAATGCTAACTGTCGTGCTATGTTCCAGTAAACACTGTTGTTATTGTTTCAGTGAACAATGTTAACTGTCGTGTTATTGTTCCAGTGAACACTGTTGTTATTGTTTCAGTGAACAATGTTAACTGTCGAGCTATTGTTCCAGTGAACACTGTTGTTATTGTTTCAGTGAACACTGTTAACTGTCGGGTTATTGTTTCAGCGAACAATGTACACATATCGGAAACTACCCAGCGTATGCTGCAGACAAACGGAGATTACCGAATGATGTACAGGGGCTGTATGGAGATTAAGGTAAAGACAATTTACACCGACTGTTACACTTTTCTTTTTTCTAAATATTTGAATATCATGATTGTAATCAAGCTGTCTGTTTGGCTGAGATTGTGCGTTTACAATATACATATAAAGTGCAAACACCATATTGGTATTTGGCATCCATCTTGAATGTCCATCTTTTACAACTAACTATGGAAGTATAACATCAAAACAGCATTACATTCAATCATACTCAATATAAATAGTCCATATAAGTGTTACCATTACCAATTAACCAAATGCATGTGCTTCACTGTAGTATATGGCAGTACTAGTTTTGTTGCCATCTTGGATTTTAATAACGTACTACTATCGCAGTAGTATCGCAATTCAAAATCACGCTCCAGTGCGGTGCTACATTCTAAAAGACATGTGCACGCGAAGGGACGGGGCAAACAATAAGAAGTTATAGTTCACCTGGGTTGAATGTTAACTAATAGGCCCTGAGTTCACATATTGAATATTTCGTTACGCTCGTTCGAACTTAATTTATAAAAAATCCAATACGTGAATTATAACTGTTACATAAAGCGAAACGTTGTTGAACATGTGTATTCCATCACATTACATGCTACCCAGTGATTTAACGTGATTCTGGTAGGATTTATTTCCTTGAAGGAAATATTTCCTCCAAGACGTTTGCGAGACGTAATTGACGTCACGTTTTGGCGTCATTTCTGGCGAAGAAACAATTCGTACGCTAACGTCAACATTGTCGTATAAGCTGGTCTAAGAGCACATTTCACATTTGTCGGAGAGCATGTAATATACAATTTATTCCACTACCATTTTAAAATACCGCATTATTTCCCTTAACATCTATAAATCCGACAAAGAAACGAGTGCTCCGAGTGTTACAGATGTCTCGGGAAATATAAAACCTGTATTTCGAAATGGCAGTTGAATAAGCTCTATTTATCAGGATAAGCGGATGAAGACGTTCTACATCGTGGACAATTGTTCTGGAGACACGGACAACGACAGCAGCTGTTCCATGGACGGTCAGAAAGATGTGGCGGAGGATATGCCGGGCGAGGTCATGAGCTGTAACGAGACGACACCTAACGGCAAGTCTCGAAACCGGAACGACAGCTCCACCACAACGTTGACCATGACAACGTGGAAGGAGGAGGATGTTTACTTACCGTAGATGGCGCTGGTGTATGCTGTTCCGGTTGTGGCTTGTAGTTGCGGGCAGTAACTATAGGAATATACGGGCGTTATGCCTTAGTGGTGCAGGCAGTGGTCCAGAACATTTTTAGGTAGAGAATGTAGGCTGTTTGTTAATACTACTAGACAGCTGTATGTGCTAATATGGTATAGTGGAATAGGTTCACTATGTTGGTACTTATTGTTGTTGTTATTGCTGCAGGCACAATTAAGACAAGCGCCTAAAGTACGCAAAGGACGCCTTAAGCACATGAATGATCGAAAATGAACATAACAAAAAGAGAAACGTCCAAAAAAGTCAAGGGTCGGCGGCATATTCACAGGTAGGCGGTTCGCGCCACTTTTTAGACCTTACTGCCCGCAACTAGTTGTGGCCGCTTTAAATGTAGATATGAGCTCGAGTTCAGGGTGTCGGATCACGTGGTATCGGAAATGTGTCATGTAATGTTTGACGTAATTATTTGGTATGTTTTACTTCTATAACTCGGCAAGCGTTAGAGCAAACTCGGGCTAGGTCCAGTCATATTAAAACACTAGTCTGACAAAAATTAATCATAATTTGCGAAGCTACACCTGTGGCCCGTTTCACTAAACTTCGTACGACTATAATGTTCGTACGTGCAGATTTAGAATAGTTTGTAAATTTCAATTGATTGATTTACAGTTATTGAGCTTAGGCTGCATATGCAATAAATGTAAATCTAATAATTGTTTACAAGAACACATTGTTAATCTGAAATTTACAGACTATCATCATTTTGCACTTACAAACATTGTAGTCGTACGAAGTTTAGTCAAACGGCCCCCTGTTGTCATGCGGCCTGTTGTGCAAATGCGGTTAGATTAGGGTGTACTCTGTTCACAATTCATCCAGAGAGACACATGCAATCAAAGACGTCGTCAGGGGAGGTTCGATGGGTTCGTACGAACCCCATTTTTGGATCCATATATATATAAATGAGGTACATTTTCAGAATATGGCTTCAGCATTTGGCTTCTAGAAATAAAAAACTTTCCGGGGCCTATGAAGCAATCGAAATATGTAAGGGGTCCAGGGGCGACCACATGGACCCCATAATATTTCGTTGTTCAACCAACTGAAAGCCGAATCCCCTTAATTTTAGCGCCCATGTGCAGTTGAAATGTATATTTAATCACAGGTAGAAGAATCGACCTGTGACATTAAAATACCCAATGAAGCAAACCCAACCTGTTGTCGTACTGTACGCTACTATTCTATAGGACGGTGACAATATGATTAAATATGACCAATATTCCACGTGGAACCAGCCTTTCAATATGTGTGGGATTTTTTGTACAGACAAATTTCACATAAAACGCGCATATCTGAATTACGGCTGGAGATAGCGATTTATCCCGTCAACACAGTGCGTATGTGCCGTGAAACATGGTGCCGTGAAACCTTTTTAATATCCTGTCAATACGACCTAATCACTGCGTATAAATATGTGCGGTGGCTGTGGTTATTTTGATTGCATCTTGAAGCTATTTGTAGATGTTGACGGGATAAATAGATAGTTAACGGGATAACTAGAATAGTATGTCAATGCCAATATCTGGCGCGGCACGGAAACGGATGAAGCCTTGTCATATATTTTTCCCATTCACTAACCTACTATTCTCTATTTGAAGTCAGTATATTCTTACACCTAAAACAGGGAATAAAATACCCAAACGGAGAAACTACCAAGGTGCATGATCACGTGGTTACAACAACAACAACAACGTCGCCCACTCCAAAGTAAATATTATTTGATATTGTTCTTAATATGCAACGGATTTTGATGAAATATGGCGCAGCAAACGCGTCTTCATGAGCTGCATTTGGTGGTCTATGGAGTTTGGCACAGACTTATGTCGTTTTTGTGAAGAATCGATTTCCGTGTCGGAGACACTGAAATCGATTCTTCTGACACGGAAATCGATTCTTCACAAAAACGACATAAGTTTGGGCGAAAATAAAGAGACCACCAAATGCAGCTTAACAAGACGCGTTTGATGTGCCATATTACATCCAAATCCGTTACGTAATAAGGACACTATACAAGAATACGTACTTTGAATCGGTACTTGTTGTTGTTGTTAGTACCACGTGATCATACACCTTGTTGATTGATAGACACATGATACTGCCATATCGGTGATCGAGGAGCATTCAATGTGGTACAAAGATGCGGTCGAAAAAGGAAAGGGACGACATACGTGAAATATATAATATAAAAAGTAAAACAAGTGTAACGAAAGTACCACAGCAACTATTCATCAATGACATATCCAAGGTGTATGATCACGTGATTACAACAACCAGTATTGAAACTTCCAGAAGCCCTCCGATTCAATGTACGTATTCTTTTATTTTGTCCTTATTATGTAACGGATTTTTATGAAATATGGCGCATCAAACGCGTTTTGTTAAGCTGCATTTGGTGGTCTCGGTACTTTGGCCCTAACTTGTGTCGTCTTTTGCGAGGAATCGATTTCCATGTCTACTGACACGGAAATTGATTCTTCGTAAAAACGACATAAGTATGTGCCGAATTCCCGGGACCACCAAATGCAGCTCATCAAGATGCGTTTGCTGCGCCATATTTCATCAAAATCCGTTGCATATTAAGGAAAATATAAAATAATACTTACTTTGGAGTGGGCGCGCTTTCAACACGTTCAGTCCTTGTTGTTGTTATTGTAACCACTTGATTATTATACATTTTATATCAGACGTAAATTTACACACTGATATCAGGGGCGATAACCGTGTTTGCTTAAAATGTTAACGGACATTACTATTTAATCTCTGTATTTATTTTATGATGTGCAATGATCATACTTTAAAATCTGTCGAAAATATTATTTTTTCAGGTGACGCGTTTCTTTAGTATAAATAATTAAGAAATATCATACTTCATTTGCTTATGAAAATAGCCTGATACCACCGCGCATCACTATCAGTAAAATAAATATTACTGAATGATTATATCTGTATAGCGGGCACTTGTAACGTTTAGAACTGGTGGAATAGTGACACAGCAGTTATACACTTATTTAATTTCTATAGATGACATTTTGGGCTTACTGAGTGGGCATGTACCTTTAAAGCGCTGGAAACGACAATTGTCGTCTGCTGTTTTAAATATTTTTTCCTCAAAAACATACTGAAACGATTCTACTGCGCTGCCAATACAGGTTTTTAAAGATATTAAAATATACAAAATGAGCAGACGGAAATTTTCTTTTTCAGCGTTTTAATGGTTAAGGGGTAAACTATTGATATGGCACAAGTACAGTATGCACTGCTACAGTATGTACCAAAACATTCAACAACATTACAGATTATGCATAGCAATATCAGCAGGCCCGTAGCGGTGTGTAAAATAATGCCACGGCAGCCTTTTTAGAGGGAAAAAATCCACTTAGACCCTCAAGATCGCATTTCCTACATTCTAAAGTCACCGTCGAAGCATGGATTGTGCTTACATTTAAATACATAACTTCTGTTATACAGAAAAAAAGACGTTGTTATTGTGTTGTTATTGGATGTTCAACGCATGAAGCTGACGGAAAAAAAGAGAAAAAACAGGCCAAAATAATTCCACGGCTGCCGTAGTGGCCGCTACGGCCCTGATCAGACAGATACGGTAACACATATACAAGACATCATCAATTCAAGTATAAATACAGATTCCAGATATCTATGATCATTATAGATATATTGAAAACTGATTGAAGAGCAATAGTTACAAGAATTCCGCCACGGAAGCGGTGTCGCGCCTGAAAATGCCTTGTCGGTACATCGCCAAGTTGTTGATATTGTGCAGTGCAAGTAGTTTTTCATAATATTATTTTCAATTAGCGGTTGCGTATGCCAGTTAAACGTTGAGTAACACAATACATTTTGTTGTTATGGTTACTCCAATATATCACTACGGACCATCGCATCGAGAGGGGGGGGGGGGGGGGGGGGGGGGGGGGTGGGGGGGGGGGGGGGGGGAGGGGGTCTGGGGCGTGGCTAACTGTCCGAGGCGATTCCAATACATAAGTACCCTATGTGAAAATCACAATGAAGTACATGCACTAGGAAATACAGGGGCGGATCCAGCATTTGTGGGGAACGGGTGGGGGGGGGGGGGGGGGGGGTGGTGGCTAGTTGCTAAGTTGGTAGCTCTTGCAATCTACACCCATACCGTAGATAGCTAAGGTATCGTGACAGTCAAATATCCAGATGATTCTAGATGTCAATATAGGAATGAATGGCTGTTTTTTTGTGGAATTTATCGGGGTATAAACTTGGAAAAGTCGCTGGGGGGGGATACTGGACGAAGGTATTCCCGCGACTTTTCCAAGTTTATATCCCGATAAATTCAACAAAAATGCCATTCATTCCTTATAATTCCAGCATTTGAAATAAATTCATCAAGAAAATAAAATGTGTTTATTTTCCGTTTTCTTAAGAATTATTTTAACTGCGCCTCACGGTTACGGAAAGTA
>CM055271.1:47789322-47810158 GCA_029237695.1 Conchocele bisecta | reverse complement strand
AAATGATTCTAAAATGTTGTCAAAGATGTTTTTTATGAGAATAATCGAAAAAAAATAAATAAACAGCAGACGAAAAAATTTAATTCAGCATTAACCTCCCTACAACAGCCACCTCTCTACAACAGCCAGGTTTATGTCTTCCCATGGGTGGCCGTTGTAGAGAGGTTGCACTGTATATACAAATCAGCTGTGAATGCTTTCATAAACAAACCAAAACCAACGTTGTTAAATATTTACATGTACATACAGCACACTGGTGATATATATATATATAGCTATATACTAATGGTGAGATGGCAATCTACACCGGCGTAAAATGTTTCATGTCACAATAGGGGCGCCAAAATCCTGACAAATTCCCATTCAGCTACAAGCAGACGAACTTTTACGACTAAAATGTTTGTAAGTGCAAAATTATGTAGTCTGTAAATTTCACATTATCAATATTTCTTGTAAATAATTATTGGATTTACATTTATTGAGCATATGCAGCATATGTTCAATAAATGTAAATCCATCAATTGAAATTTCCAGACGATCCTAAATTTGCACTTACGAACATTTTAGTTGTACGAAGTTTAGTGAAATGGCCCCCAGAACCTTAAATGGCAATGTAGATATTGAAAAAACAATGTTATCCCTTTCAACGCCAGACGCGACAAAGTCAACATGTAAAAACACTGCAGATCAAGATGAGCCGGCTCGTAAAGAGCCGTATCATCTGGATCTGCAGTATTTGTCACTATATTTCACCTGGAAAAAATCAAAATGTTGTCATTAATGGAATATTCCAAAAATTGGTATGAACAAGCCAATGAGGATATCCAGGGTTGAAAGGGTTAAATCAAGAAAACACCATTTAGAATGGAATGGAGATTCAAGCTGGGTCAGATATATACAATTGTCCCGCCAACACAGTGCGTATGTGCCGTGAAACAGTTTTGATATCCTGTCAGTACGACCTAATCACTGCGTATGAATATGTGCGGTGGCTGGGGCTATTGTTTTGCATTTTAAAGCCATTGATGCAGGACCCTTTCAACCGTACTGATAACACGTGTTTACGGATCTCTCTGTTATATCTTAATTGTCGGAATAAATCGTGGATTAACGTTTTTAAATTATGTTGATACCGTCAGAACGTTAACGTGTTTTCTGCTGGGAAAATTAAAAGAAATTCTTACTTGTTGGATTATATTCTTCTTTAAGTTAGAAACTAAGAAACAGTGATTTTTTGAAAAGCGTGATCCTGACCACGTGTATGTAAAACTAACTACCGGATTACCGTATTTCTTATACAAAACAACCATGGAAGTACAACATCTTCAGGATGATTCTGTGATAACTGGAACATGTGAGGAAAGTATACATGACGCCGCCAACCAAGACGTCAGCTTTAATTACACCAGTTGCTCGAGTACACTGATGTCGTGTAATGCCGGAGACATCGAAAACTTGTGTGTGGACCCGTCGCCAGCCGACCAGTTTGAGGACGTGTTCTATAGCACAACACATGACAACCACAGGACGCAACTAACATTTGTATCCCTCGTGTTTTTCTACGACTTTGTGTCAAAATTAAAAGCTGATTTCTCCAGCAGTGTAGATCCTGAAAACACGTCGGGCATTACTAAATGCCATACGCACGTCAGTGGCATGCGTTGTGAGATTGTGATGGACACACATCAGAGAACTGTAACGGTCACAAACTGTGGAGAGAGTGTCAATTTAACAAAATTGCAACTGCTCTATTCAAGCGTTTTGTAGAAAACGCAGACAGTTCCCACATCATCTTCGAAGAAAGCCAGCAGTTACAGGAGGTGGTAGTGGATACTCCAATTAGGTCAAATACGGCATCACCACCGGCCGCTAGCACGCCGTTCCTCGCGCGTCATGATATTACCCATACGGATCACAGCGTATCAAATGGGCGGATGCTCCGGTCACTGGTGGAAACAATTGGCAGAATGGACAAAGAACTATCCCAACTGAAAGCTACTTTGATCAGTTGTATGGATAAATTAACACCTTCTCGGTTATATTCCGAAGTTGCAGCACAACCTGTCGTTGAACGGTGGGAACATACCGCCCGCAGAGTGGACATTATGCCCAGTAGCTGTACGGAAAATAGGCCAGTTGTAAAAGACACCGTTACAAATCGCCAGCCTGTACAGCAACATCAGAGGATTTCCCCGATGGACGCAAGTCGGGGCACACCCAGTCTCGGCATTCCCATACGTATTACACGTCGGTCAAATCACCACCTTACGCCTTGTTCATTGAACTTCTCGCCAGAAAACGTGCCATCTAGAAATGCCAACCAGATCCCGTCCAGCCAGGCGCGACCCCCCACAGTACCACACTCAGGAAACAAAACCCTGCTAATTGGTGATTCCCTGTTAAGTGGTGTGAACAAGAAAGGGCTTAAAGGGGGCAGATTCCCTGTTAAGTGGTGTGAACAAGAAAGGGCTTAAAGGGGGCATTCACAAACATGCAATTGGGGGTGCGACAATCCGGACAGTATCAGCGGAAATTGACATGTATAATTTGAATTCGTTCTCCAATGTAGTGATATATTATGGCGGTAATGATGCTGCAAACGACACCGACATAGAACTGTTCGAGGAGAGGTACGATCAACTACTGGCGAAAATTAAGGCGGCAAATAGTGACTGTCATATATACATATGCAGCGTCGCCCCGAGAGGAGATATTAACGTTGACCACATAAACACCAGCATAGACAGATTGGCCGTCTACTGGTCGAACAAGGATGTGCAGTGTATTGCAGACACCAACGGATTCTTTTATGATAAGAATGAAATGCTGCTACAACGATCGGATTCTAATAAGGATCCTCTCGAAGAACTGCTGAAGCGACGAATGAAGCACGATGCTAAGATGAAAAAGAATCAGAAACAAGCTCGCCTCAAGACATCGACGGCGACGCTTCAGGATACCAATTCACGCATTCGTAGAACCGGAACGCGGACACGGAACCCGAGTTGGAAGTGACGATACGTTTTTATGGGTTGACCCATACGATGCACCCAAGGGTTTTGGTTGGGCCGGGCCATTCTTATCCGCGGAACACAAGATTCCAGTTTCTCCATGAAAAATTATTACTTGACATTTCATTAGAATTGTCTCGTTGATACAATTCTAATGAAATGCCAATGGTAATGTTTTTAATCGGCGAAATGAATCCGAATATTCAAGCAAATTTTCCATCCCGCATGATTTGTCGTCTGCAGCAGGATAAGGGTTAAACAGTTGAACTAAGCTCCCTGCTATATGATTCCATCGAGTAAACGAATCGCACCATACATTTTTATGGCTAAAATATATTAAAGTAAAGTAATAATAAAATACATTTGTGCCAGCCAAAATAAAGTTGTTTTATTACTGACCAGGAAAACGTTGAAATGGTCGTCAGAATCAAAGACTATTTATTCAACGTCGGTATTATGACGTCCGTTTCGGACGTCGGATACCGTGTTCCAATTACGAACGTCGGATCCCGACGTCAGTTCTACGTCGGAATCCCCACGATCATTCCCGACGCTCCCCCGAATTCCGACGTCCGTTCGACGTCCGGATTCCGACGTCAGTTCGACTTCGGCTTCTGAAACGTCCTAAAAACAAATTTCATTTTACGAACATGATCCGAACGTCTATCCGACGCTCGGAAACCGACGTCCAGTTCCGACGTCTAATCTGACGTCGGTGGTGCCCACGTGGGGTAAGTTAACTACTTCTTGAAATGAACACTGGCCTTGTCGCAATGGCATTTCCACTCCTTCAATAGCAATGCCCGGCGTAAACTGAGGCAACATTGCTGGTGGGGGATAAGCGCCTACTACCTTCGTCGCACACAGCCTATCCAGCTCATCCCAAATGTGCTCGATGGGCGACATATCTGCGGAAATAGCGAGCCAATCCATAACGTTAATCGACATTTCCCTTAAGAAGTCATTCGACAACCGTGAGGCTGTGTGTGCTCTAGCGTTGTCATGCTGATAGGTACCTCCACGCAGATGGCGTCGCATTTAGGGTGTCACAACGTGAGCCAGGATATTGTCTCTGTAATTTACAACATTGACATGAACGTGTAAAACAACAAGCTGCGTCTTGGCGAAAGTTTAAATGCCTTCCATTAGTGGACACTACCGCCTCCCCATACATTGCGTTCCAATAAACAATTGTCCCAAAATCGCCCACGTTGGCGTCGCCAAACTTTCTTCCGTCCATCATTACATTAAATTCCAACTCATCTGAGAATAGACGCCGCCCCATTGTCGTCTGATCCATTATGTGACTCGTCACGACTAATAGATAAAGTGGAGAATACTGATGTATCGTGGACCCATGTCAAGACACTGATTCAGAAGTGTTTTAGCATCGGGAGCTACAGCTACACACTACAAGGGTCCTGGTACTACACGGTACGCCACTTGCCTAATCAGATAACTTATTCAAATCAGGCGCATAGCGCACAGTTTGCCAGAAAACAATCATATTTTCACCGTGACGTCACGCGTACGAAAATAGGTGATGTCCGGAAATTAGTAGGAAAATGATTTATCGGGAGATTGGAAGTCACAAGTAAACGGTTGTAAGCAGAGAACAAGATACCCTATGGATACAGATAAACCCATGTAAAGAAGAAACTAACGCAAAACGTCATCATGAACACATGACACATTTTCAAAAAATAAATGAAAACATGAACGCGTGGTTTTGTAGGTCGTTTTAAATCATACATTACTGCCCGCTTTTTAGCGAACATGTTAGTGGAACATATGCCACGCTAATTGACAACGGTTGATCAATGTCAATTTAACCCTTACACTGCTGAATTAAATTTTGTCGTCTGCTAATTGTGTTCTATTTTCTATTGTTCACATCAACAACATGGTTTGGTAGAACTTTAGAACCTTTTCCACTGCTGTCAAACCACGTGTTGTTGAAATGAAACACGATGCCGTTTACGAAAATTGGATATGTTAATTAATAAAGCCGTAAATGCCGTAATCCGATTAAGCTGACAATTGGCATCCCGGTTGGATTTGTGTCGCTAAACATGCTGCCGTTCACGAAAAATCGATATCTTCATAAACGACGCCGTAAATGACGTCGAAAGTTTCAAACTTTGTACGGCGATTACAGCTTTACTAATTGAGATATCACACTTTTGTAAACGGATTATGGTTCAGCGAGGCAATATATATTGCCGAGTTTCAGCTCACTATAAGAAAATAGGTAATAAACCAATGACAATAAGACTGTTTAATAATCACGCATTTCTGATAAAAAAAAAACTTAAAAACCTATCTAAAATTTACGCCTGCGATAATTACAAACAGAAATTCACGAAAGCGAGTAATATGAAGAGACACGATATGCAGAAGCCGGCGTTTCAAAGATTAGAACCACACCTGTGCAAAGTGTGGGTAAACATGTCAGGCTGTTTTGGGGTACGATGCAAACGCGTTATATTTATCTACGTTAAATAAAGAGATGCCGTGTGGGAGAGAAACTATACACCATATAGATACCCCACATAACCCTAAATTTATTAAAAAGTTTTGTAAAAGAGTTTTATCTGGAGACTGGTTTGGGTTTGCGGAGGTGGATATAGAAGTTCCACACAACTTAAAAGATAAGTTTTCTGAAATGTCCCCAATATTTATAAACAGAGAAGTAGACGTTGAGGAGGTTTCTGAACACATGTTAAAATATTTGGAAGATACTGGCAGAACTAGAGGAAATGGAAGAAAATTGGTGGGATCTATGACCGCCACTAAAGTATTGATGTACGCACCACTATGGAAATGGTATTTAAAACAGCCGCAAGACGAACGGGCGATGTAGAACCAAATAAGAAACCAGTAGCGGATACAATGAAATTATTAGGAAACTCGTGTTGTGGAAAAATGATAGAGGCAACAGCGAGACATTTAAATACGACATATGCGCAAAACGAAACCTGTGTTGACAAAGCATTAAGATCTGCATTCTTTGATGATTTGGAAGAGATAGGAGATATATCTTCCCGAAAACCCCGGTGTGTAGTAAAGAGATCCTTCCACTGCGGAATAGCGGTTTATCAACTAGCTAAATTGAGAATGTTGGAATTTTACTACGAATTTCTAGATAAATACGTAAAAAGAGAAGACTTTGAATTAATACAGATGGACACGGATAGTATGTATATAGGAGTTAGTGGAAAAACAATAGAGGAATTGATTAGACCTAACTTACTAGACGAGCTTGAAAAAAAAAAAAAAAATGGTTGGCTTGGGATAAATGGAGCGAAAGAGAGCCAGGAATATAAATATAAATTTGTGCTTACTCCCCCCTTTGTATTTTAAAGATATAAATTTGTGCTTACTACCCCCCTTGTATTTAAAAATAAAATAAATTTAGTGTTTACTCCCCCCTTTTGTATTTTAAAAACAAATTATAAAATTTGTGCTTACTTCCCCCCTTTGTAAATTTTTAAAAATATAATTTTTGTGGCTTACTCCCCCAATTTGGTAATTTTGTAAAACTAAATATTGTGCTTACTACCTCCCCCCTTTGTATTTTTAAAAAAATATAAATTTGTGCTTACCTACTCCCCCCCTTTGTATTTTAAAAATCTAAAATTTGTGCGTTACTTCCCCCTTTTTAATTTTGTAATAATTTTTGTGCTTAAAAACTCCCCCTTTGTAATTTGAAAAAATTTAAATTTGTGCATTACTCCCCCCCTTTGGATCTTGTAAAATAAAGTTTGGTGCCTTTACTCCCCCCTTTCTATGTATTTTAAAAATAATAAATTTGTTGGTGCTTACTCCCCCCTTGTTTACTCCCCCTTTGTAATTTTAAAAATCTAAATTTGTGTGCTTACATTCCCCCTCCTCCCCCTTTTATTATTGAAAAATAAATTTTAAAAATTTTGGGCGCTTACATAAACCCCCCCTTTGTAATTTTTGGTAAACTAAATTTGTGCTTACTTCCCCACCCCTTTGTATTTTCAAAAATTATAATTTTGTGGCTTACTCCCCCCATTTCCTAATTGTAAATTTTTGTAAATAAAATTGTGCTGCTACCCCCTTACCCCCCTTTGTATTTTAAAAATAAATTTTGTGTCTACAACCCCCTTTGTTTATTTTGTCTTAAATTTGTGCTTACCCCCCCTCCCCCTTTGTAATTTTTGTAAAAATAAATTTTTTGTGCTTACTATCCCCCCCTTGTTAATTTTGTAAATTTTAAAAATAAATTTTTGGTGCTTACTTCCCCCTTTGTTAATTTTTGTAAAATTAAATTTGTTGCTTAAAAACCCCCCCTTTTGTAAATTTTAAAAATATAAATTTGGTGCCTTACATCCCCCCGTTTGTAATTTTTAAAAATATAAATTTTGTTGTTGCTTACCCCCCTTGTTGTAATTTGTTAAAAAATAAATAATTTTGTGCATACTCCCCCCTTTGTAATTTTGAAAATTAAAAATGTGCTTAACTTTTCCCCCCCGTGCTTACCCCCCCTTTCGATTTAAAAAATTAAAATTTTGTGCTTACTTCCCCCTTTGTAATTTTGTAAATAAATTTGTGCTTACTTCCCCCCTTTTATTTTAAAAATATGTGCTTACTCCCCCTTTGTAATTTTTAAAATAAATGTGTGCACTCCCCCCTTTGTATTTTAAAAATATAATTTTGCTTACTCCCCCCTTTGTATTTTATAAATTTAATGTGCTTACTCCCCCCTTTGTAATTTTGTAAAATAAATTTGTGCTTACCTCCCCCCTTTGTATTTTAAAAATATAATTTTGTGCTTACTCCCCCCTTTGTAACTTCATTAAAATAAATTTTTGCTTCTCCCCCCTTTGTATTTTGTATAATTTGTGTTACTCTCCCCCTTTTGTAATTTTGTAAAATATTTTGTGCTTTACCCCCCCCTTGTATTTGTCATATTTTAATTTTGTAAAATAAATTTGTGCTTACTCCCCCCGTTTGTAAAAAAAATGATTTTTAAAAAAAATATGGCTTACTTCCCCCTTTGATTTTTATAAATTTGTGCTTACTTTTTTTTTTAAAATAAATTTTGTCTACTCCCCCCACAAAAATTGTAAAATTGTGCTTACTCCCCCCTTTGTAATTTTGTAAAATAAATGATTTTAAAAATATAAATTTGTGCTTACTTCCCCCTTTGTATTTTAAAAATATAAATTTGTGCTTACTCCCCCCTTTGTAATTTTGTAAAATAAATTTGTGCTTACTCCCCCCTTTGTATTTTCAAAATATAATTTTGTAAAATAAATTTGTGCTTACTCACCCCTTTGTAATTTTGTAAAAAATTAAATGATTTTAAAAATATAATTTGTGCGTACTTCCCCCTTTTGTATTTTAAAATATAATTGTGCTTACTCCCCCTTTGTATTTTCAAAATATAATTTTGTAAAATAAATTTGTGCTTACTCCCCCCTTTGTAATTTTGTAAAATAAATGATTTTAAAAATATAAATTTGTGCTTACTTCCCCCTTTGTATTTTAAAAATATAAATTTGTGCTTACTCCCCCCTTTGTAATTTGTAAAAATAAATTTGTGCTTACTACCCCCTTTGTTATTTTTGTAAAAATAAATTTTTGCTTTACTTCCCCCCTTTGGTATTTTAAAAATAAATTTTGTGCTTACTCCCTTTCCTTTGTTATTTTGTAAAATAAATTTGTGCTTACTCCCCCCTTTGAATTTTTGTAAAATAAATGTGTTATTTACTCCCCCCCTTTGTACTTAAAAATAATAATTTTTGTGCTTACTCCCCCCTTTGTAATTTTGTAAAATATGTTTTGCTATCCCCCCTTTGTATTTAAAAATATAATTTTTTGTAAAATTACTAAACCCCACTGTAATTTTGTAAAATAAAAATTTGTGCTTACTTGTATTTTCAAAATAAATTAATTTTGTAAAATAAAATTTGTGCCTTAAACTCCCCCCATTTGTAATTTTTGTAAAATAAATTGCTTTTAAAAATATTAAATTTGGTGCTTACTCCCCCCTTTGTATTTTAAAAAATATAAATTTGTGCTTACTCCCCCCTTTGTAATTTTGTAAAATAAATTTGTGCTTACTCCCCCCTTTGTATTTTCAAAATATAATTTTGTAAAATAAATTTGTGCTTACTCCCCCCTTTGTAATTTTGTAAAATAAATGATTTTAAAAATATAAATTTGTGCTTACTTCCCCCTTTGTATTTTAAAAATATAAATTTGTGCTTACTCCCCCCTTTGTATTTTCAAAATATAATTTTGTAAAATAAATTTGTGCTTACTCCCCCCTTTGTAATTTTGTAAAATAAATGATTTTAAAAATATAAATTTGTGCTTACTTCCCCCTTTGTATTTTAAAAATATAAATTTGTGCTTACTCCCCCCTTTGTAATTTTGTAAAATAAATTTGTGCTTACTCCCCCCTTTGTATTTTAAAAATATAAATTTTGTGCTTACTATTTTGTTTAATTTGATAAATTTTAAAATAAATTTTGTGCTTACTCCCCCCTTTGTATCTTATATTTTTAATTTTGTGCCCTTACTCCCCCCTTTGTAATTTGTAAAATAAATTGTGCTTACTCCCCCTTTGTAATTTTTGTAAAATAAATGTGTGTTTACTCTCCCCTTTGTATTTTAAAAATAAAAAAATTTTAAAATTTTTTGTGCTTACTCCCCCCTTTGTAATTTTGTAAAATAAATGTGTGCTTACTCCCCCCTTTGTATTTTAAAAATATAATTTTGTGCTTACTCCCCCCTTTGTAATTTTGTAAAATAAATTTGTGCTTACTCCCCCCTTTGTATTTTCAAAATATAATTTTGTAAAATAAATTTGTGCTTACTCCCCCCTTTGTAATTTTGTAAAATAAATGATTTTAAAAATATAAATTTGTGCTTGCTTCCCCCTTTGTATTTTAAAAATATGAATTTGTGCTTACTCCCCCCTTTGTAATTTTGTAAAATATATTTTTTATTAATAAATCGTTAGATGATTTTTTTATTAAATCAGTAGAGTGCTGAGACGTATCGACCATCTTCGATGTTGAGTTGTGCGTCTGTAATTATATATAAGTACACGTTCAATGGCCCATTTCCATCCGCCTCTTTGGTTATCTGGATCGTCACACCCTCGCTAGCGTTCTCAACTTGGCGTCCGCTACCGTGCATTTGGTCGTCGTCGCTGGCTCGCATGTCTAGCCATAACGCGTATTTGGTAGTCAGGAACTCCGAGAGCTGCAGGTCTTTGGCAACCGCTGCAACCTCCGGGAGCGCTTAGAGCCGGAAGCAAACTGCTTTCTGACTTCGTCCCACTGCTGGTGCGCGCGAAGACCCGCACTGTAGAGTTGATTGGGGACTCCCTTGATCGTCACCTCGACCTTTGTGATTTTGGGGTTATAGAATTTGTCGGTTTTTCTAGCCCCGAGCGTGAACCGACCCTCCTCGAACAGCATCAGTATACCTTTCATCGAGCGGGCGGGTACGTTGACATTAATATTCCACAATGTGTCGCTTTTGTCTTTCGTCATCTTGCAGTGGCGAAGAACTCGGTCGTAAGTATGACAACGCGCCCAGCGTACTGGGATCTGATCAATCGCGTGGGATCTGATCAATCGCGCGAGTTCGGGCATCGTGCATGTCGTACTCCAGCGAAACATTATCGATCGTATACGTCGATGCCATGTCGGTGGCTATGAGAACTCGGCCGTAGTCGTTGAACGTTAGTTCGTATCCTAGGCGGTCAGCCAAAGCACTCCTCTGATAGTAGGGCATGTGGCTCTCCAGCAACTCGAAGTCGAGCGGGATGTAGAAGAGCGGGATGTAGAAGCGGTTGCCGTAAGCGGCCGCGATCGCGTTGTCGCTCGCGACGTTATCTGCCTTGTCACCAGCCCCGATTCTAAGTCTGGTTACGTTCTTATTTCGGCTGGTGTCAATACCCTGATAGACTGCATTTTCACACTCTTGCGCCGTTTACTGATAGTCACGCGCGGTGGTATCAGGCTATTTTCATACGCAAATGAGGCATGATATTTTTTCATTATTTATACTAATTAAATGCGTCACATAAAAAATAATATTTTCTAATTATAATGTATGATCATTGCACATCAAAAAATAAATAAAGATAATAAATAGTAATGTCCGTTAGTATTTTAATGAAACACGGTTATCAATGTGAAAATTTACGTCTGATATAAAATGTATAATAATGCAAATTAATACGTGGGGTAATGGTGAATTAATGTTTATTTTGCCAGAAAATGTCTCCGATGATGTCTCTGATATAAAGAACATTGTGTGCCTATTGAGTGGGCATGTACCCTTATTTTAAAAGTAGGATTTTTTAAATTATATTTCTATAAACTTTGCATGGGGCCAGAAGAAGGGTACAACTACCTTACAGACCAACTGTTTTTTTCAATTCAGTCAATTCCTTCTCATTTTTGTATCCATATTGTTTTTCTTCATAAATAACATTATGAATAATCATAATATATTGTTACGTGGTTTCCATTGTTTGCACATATGTTTGCATATGGCTTTAGGCAATGCTCATTCCGGCGCCGCAATTAGACCAAGTGCCTTCATTACGTCACTACGCGGAAGTGCCTTCATGACGTCACTACGGGGCTATTTACTCTTCAATATCTTCTGTGTGATACCTGACATGAATACTTTCGGCGAAAACAAAATTTGACCTTCACTTTTTAGCCCATGCAGGTCACGCCCATTTGGTCACGCCCATTTGGTCACACCTGGTCACCATTTGAACAGTCTTGAAAGACCGTCCCACAATGAGCATTCGTGCACAATTGTGGTACTATCTTCTGAATGGACTCTTTTATACTATCTGGACCTTGATCGGATAAAATCACCCCTATTTGCCAGTGCTTGCTATTTTATTTTACAGAATCAGACAGCTTCTCAATTGCAAAACATGTAATCTGGAATCCCCGTGGACCACTCCCCCCCCCCCCCCTGAATTCGCCACTGGACAATACGTATTCCATTACTTGATGGCGTCTTGGTGGTTCTACCCTCAATACATGCATATGCTTGGTCGCTGGCCTATGTGATGGTGTCAAACTGTATACCTGTTCGTGTATTTACAAAGGTGTGCAATACACCTGTTACCATAGCTGCACGTGTTCCGCTTTATAGGCAGAAGGTTGCACTATATCTTATGTAATGCAGTGTAATGGAATGGAATTAGAGTTATGCACTCATAACTACTGTTACCAATGAATTAAATACTGTCTACCTAGTCTGATGGTGGGGCCAGTTTTCGAGTTATTAACACTTTAAAGGTACATACCCACTCAGTAGGTTATACTATAGGGAGACAGGTCGTTTTGTATATTCTGTAGATATGAAATTTTCTGGCAAAGTAAGCATTCAATCTCCATTACTCCACGTATTGATTGGTACTAATATACATCTTATATCAGACATAAATTTCCACACTGATATCAGGAGTGATAACCGTTTTTCCTTAAAATGTTAACGGACATTACTATTTCTTATCTGATTTATTTTTCGATGTGCAATGATCATATTGTATAATCTGTCGAAAATAGTATTTGTTCATGCAACTCATTTAATTAGTATAAATAATTAAAAATAGCATACCTCATTCATTTGCATATGAAAATAGCCTGATACCACCGCGAGTCACTATCAATAAAATACACAGTACAAAATGATTGGAAATGATTCTAAAATGTTGCAAAAACATGTTTTTGATGAGATTTATCGAAGAAATAAATAAACAGCGGACAACAAAAATTAATTCGGCATTAACCTCCCTACAACAGCCACCTCTCTACAACAGACAGTTTTGCGTCATCCCATGGGTGGCTGTTGTAGAGAGGTTGCACTGTATTGTCACGTTTTCTGAACATCTATTCGCAATGCCTACTCGCAATCAGGCCATTTGCTTGTCTGAGCCTGAGTTTTATCAGGTAACCTGCCCTGCATTGACCGAATACGTACTGACTGATAACATATTGTTGTATCAGGCATTGCCCTGATACAAACATCCGGGTTACAACGAAGTGAAAACTGACGTTCCATTGGTCGGATGACGTCACGTGACGTTACCGAATGACGTCAGTGTAATGACGCAACGTAAACAAGTCCGTGTTCTGTTCATAGAATACGACGTCATCTAATGTCATTTTCGAGCATAAAACGTTACCTGATAAATAGAATACCAGGCTAGTGTATTTTGATATCAAGTTTATCAGGCTCGGCTCGGAAACGGTAGGAATTCCTCGGCAAACCTCGGAATTCCTACGCGTTTCCTAGCCTTGCCTGATAAACTTGATATCAAAAGACACTAACCTGGTATTCTCTATGTAGCTGAACCAATCAACCTGTCTGACTTCAAGCTCAGTATTCAAGTACTTTGAAGTAAAGAAAATTGACAAATATTGGCAAGATTAGTGAAGTTGGTAGAGGAACTGATGACAATTAAGGAATAAAACCATGTGCTGTTGCGCTTACTGTAGAGAGAAAAACATTTGGTCTGTTAAAAGTGCGTGGAGTCCGAAGGACTCTTCGCAAGCTGTAAACAGACCAATTGCTGTTCATGTTTTCATTACTTATATTTACACTGCATGTTCTGAGGTAAATGTAAAAATGTAAGTTACCAAATACGGCGTTAAAATTAGGAATCTTATTGTTTTACGTCATTTTGTCGCAATTCTTAGAACAGCGTTATTTACAACGACGATGAACGTCATGTATTTTATTGACGTCAAACAAACTTTAACGATACAAGATACAATATTTTATTTCCAATTATGGGTTCACAAAAGACAAATAATTTCATACTTTGATTAAAATGATCTGAAAACCAGTCAACAAACAAGTAGATCTACAACCTGAAACTGTGACTGTGAAATATGGATCAATTGTATATGCAGATAGAAATGAATCTGAATTAGTAAGCTCAGCACTGATGAAAATGATCATGGGTCTGTAACCTATTTCATCAAACTTGCAAAGTATAGTTTGAGGGAGTAATCATTTATGTTTTCCCGAAATGCGTTATCTAACGACTGCATGTATTTGATGATTAAAAGTATACAGAATTATTATACTGAATTTATTACATTAACACAGCCAAAATGGCTGTGTTAACGTAATAAATTCAGGATAATTTTGCCGATTTCATCAAAATTGCAAAGTATACTTATCCAGCAAAGTATACTTTGAGGGAGTAATCATTGATTTTTTGCCGAAATACATTATTTCATTTAGAACTATTGACTGCATGTATTTGATGATTAAAAGTATACAGAATTATTATACTCAATTTATTACATTAATACAGCCAAAATGTCTGTGTTAATGTAATAAATTCAGGATAATTTTGCCGATTTCATCAAAATTGCAAAGTATACTTTGAGGGAGTAATCATTTATTTTTTCCCGAAATCCATTAACTAACGACTGTATGTATTTGATGATTAAAAATATGCAGAATTATTGTACTGAGTTTATTACATTAACACAGCCAAAATGGCTGTGTTAATGTAATAAATTCAAGATAATTTTGCCGATTTCATCAAACTTGCAAAGTATACATATGTAGCAAAGTATACTTTGAGGGAGCAATCATTTATTTTTTCCCGAAATGCATTAACTAACGACTGCATGTATTTGATGACTAAAAGCATACATGAATTATTATACTGAATGTTATTACATTAGACAGCAGCCAAAATGGCTGTGTTAATATAATAAAGATTTAGATAATTTTGCCGATTTCATCAAACTTTTAAAGTATACTTATGTAGCAAAGTAGTGAGTTTGAGTTAATCAATTATTTGTTCGAAATGCATTAACTAACGACTGCATGTATTTGATGATTACAAGTATACAGGATTATTATTACTGACATTTATTAAATTAACACAGCAAAAATTGCTGTGTTAACGTAATAAATTCAGATAATTTTGCCGATTTCATCAAAATTGCAAAGTATACTTATCCAGAAAGTATACTTTGAGGGGAGTATCATTGATGCCGAAATGCATTATTTCATTTAGAAACTATTGACTGCATTGTTAGTTTGATGATTAAAAGTATACAGAATATTATACTCAATTTATTACATTAATACAGCCCAAATGCTGTGTTAAATGTAATAAATTTCAGATATTTTGCGATTTCATCTTGCAAAGTATACTTTGAGGGAGTAATGATTATTTTTTCCCGAAATCCATTAACTAACGACTGTATGTATTTGATGATAAAAATATGCAGAATTATTGTACTGAGTTTATTACATTAACACAGCCAAAATGGCTGTGTTAATGTAATAAATTCAAGATAATTTTGCCGATTTCATCAAACTTGCAAAGTATACATATGTAGCAAAGTATACTTTGAGGGAGCAATCATTTATTTTTTCCCGAAATGCATTAACTAACGACTGCATGTATTTGATGACTAAAAGCATACATAATTATTATACTGAATGTATTACATTAGCACAGCCAAAATGGCTGTGTTAATATAATAAATTTAGGATAATTTTGCCGATTTCATCAAACTTTTAAAGTATACTTATGTAGCAAAGTATAGTTTGAGGGAGTAATCAATTATTTGTTCCCGAAATGCATTAACTAACGACTGCATGTATTTGATGATTACAAGTATACAGGATTATTATACTGAATTTATTAAATTAACACAGCAAAAATTGCTGTGTTAACGTAATAAATTCAGGATAATTTTGCCGATTTCATCAAAATTGCAAAGTATACTTATCCAGCAAAGTATACTTTGAGGGAGTAATCATTGATTTTTGCCGAAATGCATTATTTCATTTAGAACTATTGACTGCATGTATTTGATGATTAAAAGTATACAGAATTATTATACTCAATTTATTACATTAATACAGCCAAAATGTCTGTGTTAATGTAATAAATTCAGGATAATTTTGCCGATTTCATCAAAATTGCAAAGTATACTTTGAGGGAGTAATCATTTATTTTTTCCCGAAATCCATTAACTAACGACTGTATGTATTTGATGATTAAAAATATGCAGAATTATTGTACTGAGTTTATTACATTAACACAGCCAAAATGGCTGTGTTAATGTAATAAATTCAAGATAATTTTGCCGATTTCATCAAACTTGCAAAGTATACATATGTAGCAAAGTATACTTTGAGGGAGCAATCATTTATTTTTTCCCGAAATGCATTAACTAACGACTGCATGTATTTGATGACTAAAAGCATACATAATTATTATACTGAATGTATTACATTAGCACAGCCAAAATGGCTGTGTTAATATAATAAATTTAGGATAATTTTGCCGATTTCATCAAACTTTTAAAGTATACTTATGTAGCAAAGTATAGTTTTTGAGGGAGTAATCAATTATTGTTCCCGAAATGCATTAACTAACGACTGCATGTATTTGATATTACAAGTTATACAGGATTATTTATACTGAATTTATTAAATTAACACAGCAAAAATTGCTGTGTTAACGTAATAAATTCAGGATAATTTGGCCGATTTCATCAAAATTGCAAAGTATTACTTATCCAGCAAAGTATACTTTGAGGGAGTAATCATTGATTTTTGCCGAAATGCATTATTTCATTTAGAACTATTGACTGCATGTATTTGATGATTAAAAGTATACAGAATTATTATACTCAATTTATTACATTAACACAGCCAAAATGTCTGTGTTAATGTAATAAATTCAGGATAATTTTGCCGATTTCATCAAAATTGCAAAGTATACTTTGAGGGAGTAATCATTTATTTTTTCACGAAATGCATTAACTAACGACTGCATGTATTTGATGATTAAAAGTATACAGAATTATTATACTGAATGTATTACATTAACACAGCCAAAATGGCTGTGTTAATTTAATAAATTCAGGATAATTTTGCCGATTTCATCAAACTTGAAAAGTATACTTATCTAGCAAAGTATACTTTGAGGGAGTAATCATTTATTTTTTTTATTTTTCCCGAAATGCATTAACTAACGACTGCATGTATTTGATGATTAAAAGTATACAGAATTATTATACTGCATTTATTACATTAACACAGCCAAAATGGTTGTGTTAATGTAATCAATTCAGGATAATAAAAATTAATACATTTATCCTTAAATTGAAAATTTCTCCCTCAAAGTATACTTTGCTAGATAAGTATACTTTGCAATGTTGATGAAATAGGCTATTTGCAATGTTGGTGAAATAGGCTATTTGCAATGTTGGTAAAATAGGCTACTGGTCAACAAGCGCAGCCAATGCCCATAAGCCCAAGTTTCACAGCCACACGCCCAGTTATGAAATGATACAATCATGTAATAATGCCAAATGAACAATCAAGTTAAATACTGTGATGATCATATTATAACCTTCAAATATTCATACTATTGTCAAATTATAAATATAGATATTCAGCGCTCCAGATAAGGAATTAGGAATTGAGTATTGTCACTTCATCATTTCTTAAGCAATTGGATATTTCAAAATTTTAATTGGGTAAAATAAAATCACACTACTGTTTACACATCAACAGACAGAAATTATTGAATAGTTTGCCTCGAAATGAAAACAAGTCTTGGCATTTCTTAGAATTGTCTCCTTGGGGGACAATTCTAATGAAATACCAAGATGTGTTTTCTTAGAAAAATATGCTATATTTGTGGTCTGTTTATTGTTTTTTGCCGCATGATAAAGGTACCATAACATTTGTATTGCTTGTTGATACTCGCTACTTCTGATTTTAATTGTGTTTTCTTTTGGCAAATAATTGAGTATTTAAGGCAATTCGCAGATTATCTGGAGCGCTGGATATTGAGATGAAGACATATTATGGTTTATCAAATGCTTTTATAAAAAACCACCAAGTGCTCTCAAAATTGTTGTGTTTTCACAAGGTAGTAAACAAATAAACTGATTTGATAAAGTTAGGCATTCTAATAAAACACATGCCATTAATACAGCTCTCTCTATAGCATAATGCTGGCAATGAAACAGGAAATTCATTTCATCTTCAACGAATCAACAACGTCACGCGACGTCACGTGCGGCTACTGTAACGTACTGTGATATAAAGGCAATAAGCTAAATGGGCATTTTCAATGCGCATTTATGTAATGATCATTGCGCATTTTAAGCCGTGGGTGGCAGGTGGGATAATGCGATGGGTAATTTAACGATCGGGGTTCATCCTTACCGGAATTCCGACTGGAGACCTGGTTTGGCCCTCGCATACGTCTTTTGGTATTTTGTATGTGACAGTTGAATCCTGTTATACCCCTTATGTGAGTATTACGATTATTCGTAATCCTGTTTATGGGGAACGGGCCAAGTGACTGGTGTGGTATGGACCTGGCACGAGGTCAGGTTATTCTAATTTCAGGGCTGATTATATTTTTTCTTGATGTAAATATTCCGTTCTGATTTTGGGATTTCTCCCCCCCCCCACCACCCCCCCCCCCCTCCCCCAATGCAGCAGGTTAAAACGGGATTTAACCTGTTTGCCCGGCATTGTATGACCTTAGCTGTTGATACGCCGTTAAACACTAATAAAGAAACAAAACAAGCAAACAATGCAAGCCTGAAAACACATGTACTTATACATAATGAACAAGGCTATGTATACAATAAAACCCTCACAATTTCAACATAGTGAACATGCTATATATATGTTAAACGTGTATAATATGTGCACTAGTCGATAATATACATGTATATGGTATGTACAAGTTTACACAATAGAATAGCAATTCCGAACATCATCAATAGCAATTCTTCCTACCCCAATCTAATAATCTATATAGACCCCTATACAAAATAAAACTCATTGTTACAAGTTTTTGCACAATTAAAGGAATGCAACCAGGCTCTGACAAATACGTATGTTTTTCTTCGTGTTTGTCAGATCATGTTTTTTTTTCTATTTAAACATACATGTATAAACTATATTACTTTGACTATGTCAACTATGTGTAATAATGTGTGTTGTGTATTATATACCGGGGCGATTCCAGAATTTGAGGAACGGGGGGGGGGGGGGTGTCTAGTTGCGAAGGTAACTCTTGCAATCTACTCCCGTACCGTCCGTAGCTAGCCAGAATCCCTCCGATTCAAAGTACGTATTCTGTTATTTTGTCCTTATTATGTAACGGAAATATGGCGCATCAAACGCGTCTTGTTCAGCTGCATTTGGTGGTCTCGGTACTTTGGCCCAAATTTCTGTCGTTTTTGCGAAGAATCGATGTCCGTGTCTACCGACACGGAAATCGATTCTTCGCACAAACGACATAAGTATGTGCCAAACTTCCGGGGCCACCAAATGCAGATCATGATGACGCGTGTGCTGTGCCATATTTCATCAAAATCCGTTGCCTATTAAGAAAATAATATTTTGGAGTGGGCGCGCTTTCAACACTTTTAGTCATTGTTGTTGTTGTAGCCACGTGATCATGCACCCTGGTATTAAACAATTTTAAAAATTGATTGACCATTGATGACGCTTTGTTTGAAATTGTTTGTTTGAAATTGTTAATTAGCTGATATATGCCCGTTCCACTACATGACGTCATCAATTGCCCCTTTAGTATCCCCTCGCCGACAGGCAAGACGGGATATTAATAGGAAATGATCATTACAATTTGATCCGTAGCCTATTTCACCAAAATTGCAACGTATACTTATCTAGCAAAGTATACTTTGAGGAAGAAATTTTGTTAGATAAGTATACTTTGCAATTTTGTTGAAATCGGCGACTGATCTGGGCTTACACTGGGTGCCATTTGTACAATGTAATTCTGCCTACCAGTGCTGCTGCCCACTTACCAATAGTCTATACCGGGCGCCATGTCTGGATTGGCGTCATCTGTAAAAGATGCATTTAAATACATAGTTAACCCTTACTACGCTGAATTAAATGTTGTCGTCTGCTGGAAATGTTTTATTTTCAATATTTCTCGACAAAAACCTGGTTTTGACAGCACATGAGAGTCGTCTCCAGTGGAGACGATTCTCATGTGCTTTCAAAACCAGGTTTTTGTTAATAATTAAAGCAAAAATGAAAAACAGCAGACGGCAATTTTTCTTGCTAGGTACACGTTGAGGGAGAAATTTTCAATTTAAGGATAATTTTATTATTTTATTATACTGAATTTATTACATTATATAATGTAATAAATTCAGTATAATAATTCTCCATAATTTTATTCATGAAATATATGCAGTCGTTAGTTCTATATGAAATAATGCATTTCGGGAAAAATAAATGATTACTCCCTCAAAGTATACTTTGCTAGATAAGTATACTTTGCAAGTTTGATGAAATCGGCTACTGATGTGTGAATCTCAACAGACTGCAGTGGGATGGCCATTGTTGACTGTTGACATTGATTTGACACGTCTGTGGAGGTCACGTGACCACCATTATTGGGTCAGTTTGGGCTACATGCATTATCATTGTGTCATACCTACATATTTTGGTAGCACAACACTGATCCTAAGTATTTATATAGGTGGTCATACCTCAGACGTCATCATATCTCCATTATTCTACTTATTTGTTCACCAGTGCTCGCAAAGTTTTGTGACCGCCATTATTTGACCGTCAATTCACGCAGCCTTTCTGACTGGCGGTCACTCATTAAATGCATGTTTATCTTGATAATAATTCCAGCACAAAAATATTTACACAATTCCCTAACATTTGATTGGCCCGTAGCAAGTCTCTGTCCAAAGTTTATATCCCAGTAAACTCCCACGCCGAACTACTTTCCGTAACCG
>CM055271.1:47767054-47788822 GCA_029237695.1 Conchocele bisecta | reverse complement strand
TACTTTCCGTAACCGTGAGGCGCAGTTAAAATAATTCTTAAGAAAACGGAAAATAAACACATTTTCTTGATGAATTTATTTCAAATGCTGGAATTATAAGGAATGAATGGCATTTTTGTTGGATTTATCGGGGATATAAACTTGGAAAAGTCGCGGGAATACCTTCGTCCAGTATCCCCGCGACTTTTCCAAGTTTATACCCCGATAAATTCCACAAAAAAAAGGCCATTCATTCCTATATTGACATCTAGAATCATCTGGATATTTGTGTCACGATACCTTAGCTATCTACGGTACGGGTGTAGATTGCAAGAGTTACCTTCGCAACTAGACCACCCTCCCCCCCCCCGTTCCCCAAATGCTGGATTCGCCCCTGTATTTCCTAGTGCATTGTACTTCATTGTGATTTTCACATAGGGTACTTATGTATTGGAATCGCCTCGGACAGTTAGACACGCCCCAGACCCCCCTCGATGCGATGGTCCGTAGTGATATCTTGGAGTAACCATAACAACAAAATGTATTGTGTTACTCAACGTTTAACTGGCATACGCAACCGCTAATTGAAAATAATATTATGAAAAACTACTTGCACTGCACAATATCAACAACGGATGTTCTACGTACAAAAATACATCGGATTATTTTGTTGCGCGTGATTTGCCCCCATTTGTGGCACAAATCGTGCGGTCATCGCTAAATTTAGTAACAGTAGTTTTCGCCAGAGTTAACTCCCCTCCGAATACTCTCCGAAACACGCGACGCGTTTAACACACAAACGATATCAAGTTTGACCTTCCGACAGTCTATTTTTAAACTCACCCGAAACCTGTGCGAAACAAAACTCGCACGTGTAGGTCTAACTGATGTTAATCCTCATTCTATCGATGGATTTACAGCGGATTTTAGTGACATTCCCGAATTCGGCCTCATTGACATTTGTCTATGGTGGCCAATACACGCCAACATGAGTGTCAATTCTACGTTCAGGGAAAGGGGTCAATAAGTCAGTATTTAAAGTGATAAATTACAGTCAGGGAACAAATTAATGACAGTATACCGGTAACACATCCAGCGTAGATTAATACCCATATTAATACAAGTACTGAAAATACGACAACAAAAAATTCTAACAAGTTTGGGCTTCCATACATTGAAAATGTTGTCAGCGGTTTTCCCAATGACGTCATTTGTATGTTTTAATATACTCGATCCGGGGCCAACTATTTCATTCACAAAACAGAAGTAAACATGGCGATGTACCGACAAGGCATTTTCAGGCGCGACACCGCTTCCGTGGCGGAATTCTTGTAACTATTGCTCTTCAATCAGTTTTCAATATATCTATAATGATCATAGATATCTGGAATCTGTATTTATACTTGAATTGATGATGTCTTGTATATGTGTTACCGTATCTGTCTGATCAGGGCCGTAGCGGCCACTACGGCAGCCGTGGCATTATTTTGGCCTGTTTTTTCTCTTTTTTTCCGTCAGCTTCATGCGTTGAACATCCAATAACAACGCAATAACAACGTCTTTTTTTCTGTATGACAGAAGTTATGTATTTAAATGTAAGCACAATCCATGCTCCGACGGTGACTTTAGAATGTAGGAAATGCGATCTTGAGGGTCTAAGTGGATTTTTTCCCTCTAAAAAGGCTGCCGTGGCATTATTTTACACACCGCTACGGGCCTGCTGATATTGCTATGCATAATCTGTAATGTTGTTGAATGTTTTGGTACAGACTGTAGCAGTGCATACTGTACTTGTGCCATATCAATAGTTTACCCCTTAACCATTAAAACGCTGAAAAAGAAAATTTCCGTCTGCTCATTTTGTATATTGTAATATCTTTAAAAACCTGTTTTGGCAGCGCAGTAGAATCGTTTCAGTATGTTTTTGAGGAAAAAATATTTAAAACAGCAGACGACAATTGTCGTTTCCAGCGCTTTAAAGGTACATGCCCACTCAGTAAGCCCAAAATGTCATCTATAGAAATTAAATAAGTGTATAACTGCTGTGTCAATATTCCACCAGTTCTAAACGTTACAAGTGCCCGATATACAGATATAATCATTCAGTAATATTTATTTTACTGATAGTGACGCGCGGTGGTATCAGGCTATTTTCATAAGCAAATGAAGTATGATATTTTTTAATTATTTATACTAAAGAAACGCGTCACCTGAAAAAATAATATTTTCGACAGATTTTAAAGTATGATCATTGCACATCATAAAATAAATACAGAGATTAAATAGTAATGTCCGTTAACATTTTAAGCAAACACGGTTATCGCCCCTGATATCAGTGTGTAAATGTACGTCTGATATAAAATGTATAATAATTTCAATCAGTACGTAGGATAATGGCGCATGAATGTTTATTTTGCCAGGAAATGTCTCAGATGATGTCTCTGATGTAAAGAACATTTTGTACCTACTGAGTGGGCATGTACCTTTAAGGGTTAATGAAACTGCAACACCAACAATCAATCAATCAATCTAGTTTAATCTTGTAGTACCCTATGTTCAGTACTTTCAGTACTTTGATTTTTCCTCGATATCAAGGTGCATGATCACGTGGTTACAATAACAACAACAATGACTGAACGTGTTGAAAGCGCGCCCACTCCAAAGTAAGTATTATTTTATATTTTCCTTAATATGCAACGGATTTTGATGAAATATGGCGCAGCAAACGCATCTTTATGAGCTGCATTTGGTGGTCCCGGGAATTCGGCACATACTTATGTCGTTTTTACGAAGAATCAATTTCCGTGTCAGTAGACATGGAAATCGATTCCTCGCAAAAGACGACACAAGTTAGGGCCAAAGTACCGAGACCACCAAATGCAGCTTAACAAAACGCGTTTGATGCGCCATATTTCATAAAAATCCGTTACATAATAAGGACAAAATAAAAGAATACGTACATTGAATCGGAGGGCTTCTGGAAGTTTCAATACTGGTTGTTGTAATCACGTGACCATACACCTTGGATATGTCATTGGTGAATAGTTGCTGTGGTACTTTCGTTACACTTGTTTTACTTTTTATATTATATATTTCACGTATGTCGTCCCTTTCCTTTTTCGACCGCATCTTTGTACCACATTGAATGCTCCTCGATCACCGATATGGCAGTATCATGTGTCTATCATAATCAAGGTGTATGATCACGTGGTACTAACAACAACAACAAGTACCGATTCAAAGTACGTATTCTTGTATAGTGTCCTTATTACGTAACGGATTTGGATGTAATATGGCACATCAAACGCGTCTTGTTAAGCTGCATTTGGTGGTCTCTTTATTTTCGCCCAAACTTATGTCGTTTTTGTGAAGAATCGATTTTCGTGTCAGAAGAATCGATTTCCGTGTCTCCGACACGGAAATCGATTCTTCACAAAAACGACATAAGTCTGTGCCAAACTCCATAGACCACCAAATGCAGCTCATGGAGACGCGTTTGCTGCGCCATATTTCATCAAAATCCGTTGCATATTAAGAACAATATCAAATAATATTTACTTTGGAGTGGGCGACGTTGTTGTTGTTGTTGTTGTAACCACGTGATCATGCACCTTGGTAGTTTCTCCGTTTGGGTATTTCATTCCCTGTTTTAGGTGTAAGAATATACTGACTTTAAATAGAGAATAGTAGGTTAGTGAATGGGAAAAATATATGGCAAGGCTTCATCCGTTTCCGTGCCGCGCCAGATATTGGCATTAACCTACTATTCTAGTTATCCCGTTAACTATCTATTTATCCCGTCAACATCTACAAATAGCTTCAAGATGCAATCAAAATAACCACAGCCACCGCACATATTTATACATTAGATCGTATTGACAGGATATTAAAAAGGTTTCACGGCACCGTGTTTCACGGCACATACGCACTGTGTTGATGGGATAAATCGCTATCTCCAGCCGTAATTCAGATATGCGTGTTTTATATGAAATTTGTCGGTACAAAAAATCCCACACATATTGAAAGGCTGGTTCCACGTGGAATATTGGTCATATTTAATCATATTGTCACCGTCCTATAGAATAGTAGCGTACAGTACGACAACAGGTTGGGTTTGCTTCATTGGGTATTTTAATGTCACATGTCGATTCTTCTACCTGTGATTAAATATACATTTCAACTGCACATGGGCGCTAAAATTAAGGGGATTCGGCTTTCAGTTGGTGAACAACGAAATATTAAGGGGTCCATGTGGTCGCCCCTGGACCCCTTACATATTTCGATTGCTTCATAGGCCCCGGAAAGTTTTTTATTTCTAGAAGCCAAATGCTGAAGCCATATTCTGAAAATGTACCTCATTTATATATATATGGATCCAAAAATGGGGTTCGTACGAACCCATCATCGAACCTCCCCTGACGACGTCTTTGATTGCATGTGTCTCTCTGGATGAATTGTGAACAGAGTACGTACGAACGTACGAACATTATAGTCGTACGAAGTTTAGTGAAACGGGCCACAGGTGTAGCTTCGCAAATTATGATTAATTTTTGTCAGACTAGTGTTTTAATATGACTGGACCTAGCCCGAGTTTGCTCTAACGCTTGCCGAGTTATAGAAGTAAAACATACCAAATAATTACGTCAAACATTACTTGACACATTTCCGATACCACGTGATCCGACACCCTGAACTCGAGCTCATATCTACATTTAAAGCGGCCACAACTAGTTGCGGGCAGTAAGGTCTAAAAAGTGGCGCGAACCGCCTACCTGTGAATATGCCGCCGACCCTTGACTTTTGTGGACGTTTCTCTTTTTGTTACGTTCATTTTCGATCATTCATGTGCTTAAGGCGTCCTTTGCGTACTTTAGGCGCTTGTCTTAATTTTGCCTGCAGCAATAACAACAACAATAAGTACCAACATAGTGAACCTATTCCACCATACCATATTAGCACATACAGCTGTCTAGTAGTATTAACAAAAAGCCTACATTCTCTACCTAAAAATGTTCTGGACCACTGCCTGCACCACTAAGGCATAACGCCCGTATATTCCTATAGTTACTGCCCGCAACTACAAGCCACAACCGGAACTGCATGCACCAGCGCCATCTACGGTAAGTAAACATCCTCCTCCTTCCACGTTGTCATGGCCAACGTTGTGGTGGAGCTGTCGTTCCGGTTTCGAGACTTGCCCTTAGGTGTCGTCTCGTTACAGTTCATGACCTCGCCCGGCATATTTTCCGCCACATCTTTCTGACCGTCCATGGAACAGCTGCTGTCGTTGTCCGTGTCTCCAGAACAATTGTCCACGATGTAGAACGTCTTCATCCGCTTATCCTGATAAATAGAGCTTATTCAACTGCCATTTCGAAATACAGGTTTTATATTTCCCGAGACATCTGTAACACTCGGAGCACTCGTTTCTTTGTCGGATTTATAGATGTTAAGGGAAATAATGCGGTATTTTAAAATGGTAGTGGAATAAATTGTATATTACATGCTCTCCGACAAATGTGAAATTTGCTCTTAGACCAGCTTATACGACAATGTTGACGTTAGCGTACGAATTGTTTCTTCGCCGGAAATGGCGCCAAAACGTGACGTCAATTACGTCTCGCAAACGTCTTGGAGGAAATATTTCCTTCAAGGAAATAAATCCTACCAGAATCACGTTAAATCACTGGGTAGCATGTAATATGATGGAATACACATGTTCAACAACGTTTCGGTTTATGTAACAGTTACATTTCACGTATTGGATTTTTTATAAATTAAGTTCGAACGAGCGTAACGAAATATTCAATATGTGAACTCAGGGCCTATTAGTTAACATTCAACCCAGGTGAACTATAACTTCTTATTGTTTGCCCCGTCCCTTCGCGTGCACATGTCTGTTAGAATGTAGCACCGCACTGGAGCGTGATTTTGAATTGCGATACTACTAATAGTAGTACGTTATTAAAATCCAAGATGGCAACAAAACTAGTACTGCCATATACTACAGTGAAGCACATGCATTTGGTTAATTGGTAATGGTAACACTTATATGGACTATTTATATTGAGTATGATTGAATGACATGCTGTTTTGATGTTATACTTCCATAGTTAGTTGCAAAAGATGGACATTCAAGATGGATGCCAAATACCAATATGGTGTTTGCACTTTATATGTATATTGTAAACGCACAATATCAGCCAAACAGACAGCTTGATTACAATCATGATATTCAAATATTTAGAAAAAAGAAAAGTGTAACAGTCGGTGTAAATTGTCTTTACCTTAATCTCCATATTGCCCCTGTACATCATTCGGTAACCTCCGTTTGTCTGCAGCATACGCTGGGTAGTTTCCGATATGTGTACATTGTTCGCTGAAACAATAACCCGACAGTTAACATTGTTCACTGAAACAATAGCAACATTGTTCACTGAAACAATAACACGACATTTTACATTGTTCACTGAAACAATAACACGACATTTTACATTGTTCACTGAAACAATAACAACAGTGTTCACTGGAACAATAGCTCGACAGTTAACATTGTTCACTGAAACAATAACCCGACAGTTAACATTGTTCACTGAAACAATAACCCGACAGTTAGCATTGTTCACTGAAACAATAACCCGACAGTTAGCATTGTTCACTGAAACAATAACCCGACAGTTAGCATTGTTCACTGAAACAAGAACAACAGTGTTCACTGGAACATAGCACGACAGTTAGCATTGTTCTTAGAAACAATAACACGACAATTAACATTATTATACCTCATCGTAAATTCGACGCTTTGCATTGGTCAATTCCCTACCACGTGGTATAAAGCAATTGGCCATGTGCACCCTGAGGGCAATAATGCCATGAGCTAATATAATTATGGACCGTTTCGCCTGAAAATACCCGAAGTCTGGTCACGGAAACTACCGAACATCAATTGGAGTACCTTGTAGCTTATCGCGCGAAACCGAAAGTACCGAATGAGATGAAAGCAGACGCTAACTGGTACCCCCGTTGTATTACCCCTATAACAGTAAAGCATTGTAAACCGATAAAAAGTTTTGCCATACTATCCTGTGAAAGTTTCATGTTTAAAAAATCTACCAACTGTTACCATGACAATCGGCCATTGCAACGCGTTTAATATTTGATTAAAGAGCCTCATAGTCGGTAAATGGTGAGGATAACGAAACTAGAGGATTAATTGAAGGTATATGAAGGTACTAGGGCCGCTGAAATTTTACATATCGGATTTCCTATCTAATGTACCGATATGGGTGAAAATAAAAACAACCCAGCGGTCCTAGCATCGTCATATATCTTTAATTAAACAACTTTACACAGGGCCATGATGAAAACACGTTTTAATTTTCTATAGTATAAGATGGCCATCAACATATCTGCTTTTGTAATTAGAATGAATAAGATATTTACGGATCTATGTAGCCACTATTAATACCGCTGAAATTTGATTAAATAGTTGATAATACAAAATGTACCCTTACCCGCAGCAGGTCCCATGTCTTGCATCTTGCGGTGACAAAAAATATACTAACCCATGAAATGTACTTCAATACATGTCTGTGATTGTTATAGGAATGGGAGTGTCTATCAGGAGTGTAATCTAACCCATGAAATGTACTTCAATACATGTCTGTGATTGTTATAGGAATGGGAGTGTCTATCAGGAGTGTAATCTAACCCATGAAATGTACTTCAATACATGTCTGTGATTGTTATAGGAATGGGAGTGTCTATCAGGAGTGTAATACATTTGAAAGACAATCATAGGGATTGCTTCGTGGAATTTGACGCCACATTATGAGAATATAGAGAATATTAGTATAGTGTCATGAACGTGAATATAGAGAATATTAGTATAGTGTCATGAACGTGAATATAGAGAATATTAGTATAGTGTCATGAACGTGAATATAGAGAATATTAGTATAGTGTCATGAACGTGAATAAATATCTGTCGAGGCTGAGAAATCAGGATGGGCGAGGCTTGCCGAGCACATCCTGATTTCGAGCCGAGTCAGATATTTATTCACGTTCATGACACTATAATAATATTCTATTTATCCCGTTAACCACATCAAAGTTGTTCAAATGTCTGTAAAAAATTCATTTGTGGCCTCATAAGTTTGTCTTCTGAAGCGACAAGATTATCGTGTTACGTCATTCACATAATGACGTAACGTCATACATAATGACGTATCTACTAGACGTGAACGAGAAAAAATACACGTACCTGCTTTTCACGTCTAGTAGCGACATAGTTGACGGGATAAATGTATATATATGACACATAGACATGTCTAGAAGATACCCAATACATGTAATATCCATGTGCTGAGCAAATAAATACCGATATGATTCTGCATTCAACCAACCAATAAATGTACACATGGTATATGACTATATAGTGTGTTGAGGTCATTAGAATGTCATTGCCCGTTGTCAAATAGAGAAATGTATATCCCGAGGAGAACAAACAGTGGCACAAATCGCCCTCCACAAGTAGCACAGCTCAGGCTCAGCCAGTTTGAAGTAAAGAAATTGACAACTATTGGAAATATCCATTTGAAATAAAGAAATTGACGAATATTGGAAATGTCCAATTGAAGTAAAGAAATTGATGAATATTGGACAGTTAGAAGCGGTCGTGTATAGGAATGAATGGCCTTTTTGTGGAATTTATCGGGGTATAAACTTGGAAAAGTCGCATGAATACTGGACGAAGGCCGGAAGGCCTCGTCCAGTATTCCCGCGACTTTTCCAAGTTTATATCCCCAATAAATTCCACAAAAAGACCATTCATTCCTTATAATTCCAGCATTTGAAATAAATTCATCAAGAAAATGTGTTTATTTTACGTTTTCTTAAGAATTATTTTAACTGCGCCTCACTGTTACGGAAAGTAGTTCGGCATGGGAGTTTACTGGGATATAAATTTTGGACAGAGACTTGCTACGGGCCAATCAAATGTTAGGGAATTGTGTAAATATGTTTGTGCTTGAATTATTATTGAATGCATGGTGCTGGATGAACGTAACGGTTACGTTGTACGTGTATGACACATACAAGAAATAGTTGGTGCTGGATGAACGTAACGGTTACGTTGTATCGACAATACATACAAGAAGTAGTACACAACCGCCAGCATTAATCTTGCCCAGATTATCAACATAATATCTTAGTATTTTGAAATAAAGAAATTGACAATTATTGGCAAGATTAACGCAGGCGTTAGTGTATTGATGTTGGGTGCACGTAACAGTTACGGTGTAATAATTCCAACACACAAATATTTACACAAATCCCTAACATTTGATTGGCCCGTAGCAAGTCTCTGTCCAAAATTTATATCCCAGTAAACTCCAACGCCGAACTACTTTCCGTAACCGTGAGGCGCAGTTCAAATAATTCTTAAGAAAACGGAAAATAAACACATTTTCTTGATGAATTTATTTCAAATGCTGGAATTATAAGGAATGAATGGCCTTTTTGTGGAATTTATCGGGAATATAAACTTGGAAAAGTCGCGGGAATACTGGACGAGGCCTTCCGGCCTTCGTCCAGTATTTCCGCGACTTTTCCAAGTTTATACCCTTTTAAATTCCACAAAAAGGCCATTAATTCCTATAATGATAGGACAGAAGTTGTACACAACCGCCAGCGTTAATCTTGCCCATATTACCTATATACTGCAATGCCAACTCCAACAAGTTGATCGGCTGAGCCTGAGCCGTAGCACAGTTCAGGCTCAGCCAAGCAAGCTGCTTGCTTTCAAACGCAATATTCAAGTACAGTATACACATTCGTTTACTCAAAGTCCAGCGACTGGGGAAAATACTTTAAGTTAACGAAAATTCGAGTTAACGAGAGTATTATATTGGAAAACATGTAATTGGGACCAGTAGTATCAGTATCAGTAGTTTGACTTAACCTTTTCAACCCTAAGGAACTGGAATGGACTGTGATATGCTAATGTTCCGAACAATCCAATGGTCACAAAATGATTTTCAGGTTCGTCTATTTATGAAAAGAGGGTGTTTTTGTTCTAAGAAATATGAAAATTACTTGCAAAAAGTGCAGATCCTGATGAGACGGCTCGTTACGACTGTAGACTGTATTTTGAAATAAAGACATTGAAAAATGAGACACGCCATGCGATTTTGTACCTTCGGAAATCTGCGTAATTTCATGAAATTACGCAGATGTCCGAAGTTACAAAATCACATGGCGTGTCTCAAATACATGTACATTAATATTAGCACAGGCGGTGGTGTATTGAATGCCGCGATGTTGGAGGGACGTACCAGTGCTGTGCGTCATAAGCTTGACCGCCGTGCTAATGGCGTTCCCGAACAGACAGTACCGCGGCATAATGTTGCCCACCACTCCCGCCATGCAGGATCCTGCAACAAGTGATTACTAAATAATAAAAAATTATATGAGTTTGCGACTGGAGAAATGGGGCTGATCGGTTGTACCGCAGCATAATGTTGCCCTGCAACACGTGATCATGGGTAACGGACGTCAACGCGATTACTAAATATAAGTCTGATCGGTCACCGTTGTACCGCAGCATAATGTTGCTTACGTGCAACTTACGTCAAAACGAATAAACACATGTAAGCCATTTGTACATTTGTATGAATATGTGGCTGTGACTGGATAAATGGAGCTTATGGGATCTGTGACCGGTGCAGCTCCTGATATTAATATCGATTGTTAGAAGCGTGACGGGTGTTTCAGTGAATGGCGAACAGTGCAGATTCTGGTCAGACTGCAGATGCACAGGCTGATCAGGATTACACTGGTCGCAAAACCCATAAAACCCATTTTCTCCAGTCACATTAACATATATAGTTAACATTTGGAATGAGGGGAGAGTTAATTGTAGCCTGCTGTCGTTTTATATTTTCTTTTCTTTTGTCAATAAAACAAGATTTTACAAAACTTTAGAATCATTTCCCATGATGCTAAACTGTTGCTAAAACACGTTTTGATGAGGAAAATATAACATAAAAAGTTAACCCTTTGAACCCGTGGGAACGAAATAATAAAAAAAAGCATGTCCCCTACGGGGCTCCGTACAGATCCTGATGAGACGGCTCGTTACGAACCGTCACGAAATAACAATTCGTTCCCTCGAATTAACAATTCGTTCCCACGATATAACAATTCATTCCCTCGAATTAACAATTTGTTCCCACGAAATGACAATTCGTCCTACGGAGCACCGCAGGGGACATAGAATTTGTTTTTTATTAATTCGTTTCCACGAAATAACAACAATTCGTTCCCACGAATTAACAATTCGTTCCCACGAATTAACAATTCATTCCCTCGAATTGACAATTCGTTCCCACGATATAACAATTCTTTCCTACGAATTAACAATTCGTTCTCGTGGCGGAACGAATTGTTATTTCGTGGGAACGAATTGTTGTTATTTCGTGGGGACGAATTGTTGTTATTTCGTGGGAACGAATTAATAAAAAAAAAAGAATACTACGTCCCCTGCGGTGCTCCGTATGATCTGCACTTTTTGAAAGTAATTTTCACATTTTTGAGAATAAAAATACCCCCTTTTGTATAAATGCAAACTACCTGTACAGACGCCGATGCGGAGGTGTAGAGTCTGGTTGTTGGACAGACGGACGGCGTCATTACGAATCAGGCGGACCAGCTCCAGAGCCAGGGTGGCGATCTCAGGGGCGTGACGCGCGCCGTTCCGCACCGGCACCCCTGTAACACACACAGACCAATCTGTAATCGGACTTGCGGGAGGGGAATGAAGACTAACTTCCCTTACAACAACTGCTATGGAGGCGATCTATGGGGCGTGGTGCTCGCTGTTCCACATAAACCAGTCTATAAATAGGATACCAAACTTTATTTTATCCCGTCAACACAGTGCGTATGTGTCGTGAAACACGGTGCCGTGAAACATTTTTGATATCCTGTCAATACGACCTAATCACTGCGTATGAATATGTCGGACAGACGACCTAGTCATACTTGTTGATTCTCCGATTTTGAGGATGCGGCTGGGGTTATTTTTGCATTTTAAAGCTATTTGTTGTGTTGACAGGATAAATAGAATACATGTAGTAGGTTAGTGCCGTGAATGGGAAAAATATCTAACGCGGCACGGAAACGGGATGGACTCGACAAAGCCTCGCCCATCCCGTTTCCTAAGCATTGCCAGATAGTTTTCCCATTCACGGCACTAACCAACTATTCTCTATGTACGATATATATATAATTATGGCGGCCATCGTAGACTTCCGTTATTGGCACAGTTGGCAACTGTTGTACAGTGCTAGAATTCCAGCACAAAAATATTTACACAATTTGATTGGCCCGTAGCAAGTCTCTGTCCAAAATTTATATCCCAGTAAACTCCCACGCCGAACTACTTTCTGAGACGCAGTTAAAATAATTCTTAAGAAAACGGAAAACAAACACATTTTCTTGATGAATTTGTTTCAAATGCCGGAATTATAAGGAATGAATGGCCTTTTTGTGGAATTTATCGGGGATATAAACTTGGAAAAGTCGCGGGAAAACTGGACGAGACCTTCCGGCCTTCGTCCAGTATCCCCTCGACTTTTCCAAGTTTATACCCCGATAAATTCCACAAAAAGGCCATTCATTCCTATAATATTCGTCAAATTCTTTACTTCAAATGGACATTTCCAATATTCGTCTAATTCCACGCTCAGATTAACTTTGCTGTAAATGTATTACTGTACACTACCGCCTCTGCTAATCTTACTTATTTTCTTTATTTCAAATTACTTGAATCTTGTGCTTGAAGTCAAGCAGCTTGATTGGCTGTGCCTGAGCTGTGCCACAGCTCAGGCACATCCAATCAAATTGCTTGATTGCGAGTTGATATTGTAAATAGATGTTCAGAAACGTTGACACGGCACTGACCTACTATTCTCTATATACTATATCTATATAATTATAGCGGCCATCGTAGACTTCCGTTATTGGCACAGTTGGCACCTGTTGTACAGTGGAACCTCTCTAAACAGGACACCAAGAAAACATCTGTGATCTTATTTTTGATGAGCTTCTTGGTTATTTATCTTAGGTGTTAACGTCTGTTCATGATCTCATAGCACACAACCATGGCTCAGAATGTTCAAATGCCTGATTTACAATGAAACCTCTCTAAACCGGAGTCTTTTTTCAAAATTTCCTTATATGCCCCTTTAAATAAACAACACTTTAGTTTTATATACGTACCTGAGACGATGAGATACTCGTCGTGAATCGCCTCGACCTTGTAGACGTCATACTGGTCAATCGTGGAGTCCATGCAAGCGTAGATGTGGTTCAGGATGGTCACAAGTTCACTCGGGGACACCGACATGCTCAGACGGTTAAAGCCGTAGATCTCCGAAGATAATATAGTCACCGATTTAAAGTACTCCGATTCAACCTGGATAATCAAATACGCATGTTGTTTAAAAAATAAATACATGTTCGTCCCTAAATATTTGATATCATTTGTTCCATGTTAAAGTGGTTTTGAAAAAAAAATACTATGAAAAAGACAAATGTGTTTTCATCATGGCCCTGTGTAAAGTGGGGTTCAATTGAAGATATATGACGATACTAGGACCGCTGAATATTTTATATATTTTGTTAAAGAAAAATATATATATAAAAAATAAAAATGTGTTTTCATTATGGCCCCGTGTAAAGTGGTTTAAATGAAGATACTAGGACTGCTGGGTTATTTCAATTTTCATCGATATCGGTACAGTACATACGTATTAGATTTTCTACCTCGTTGAATCATGCGGCAATACGATATGTATGTACCTAGATACGGTACCTATATATATGGGTGAAAATTGAAACAACACAGCGGTCTTCGTATCGTGATACATCTTCAATTAAACCACTTAACACATGGCGATTACGAAAACACGTTTTTATTGTTTACAGTATTTCTTTCCAAATATGCCTCTTTAATCTACGTGTGTATAATATGGCGCAGTATCTTATCATTACCTGGCACAAAGTATAAGATATAGAGGATATTCATATTTTTGCAACGAATATGACATCGAGTGGTGTGGAATGTCCATATTTCACGAGTGCCTAACGGCACTCGTGAAATATGGACATTTCACACCACGAGATGAACATATATGTCATATTCGTTGCAAAAATATGAATATTCTATTTATTATTTACCGCCCCATGGAAATTAGCAGTTTTTAGACTGTATACGGTAATGAATGTGTATTTGCAGCCTATTTGCAGTCCGGCACTGCAGATGCGCGTTATGAATATAGATAGCGGAAGTAGTCGTATTTTCACCGGAAGTTGTTTATTTCAACATATGACTTTTATTTACATCGTATAACTATGTATTTCATGGGTAGGTATATAATACAAATCATTCTTCTACCTGGGAACCCAGGTATAGAAGATTCCATGGGCCAATTCCTTCCCCTAAATGTGTCTGTGACTGGAGAAACGGGGCTTATGGGTTTTGCGCCCAATCCGCACAGTCTGATCAGGATCTGCACTGTTCGCCATGACACCAATGAAGCAGCCGTCATGCTTCTTCCTTGGGCCAATTCCTTTCCTTAAATGTGACTATGACTGGAGAAACGGAGCTTATGGGTTTTGCGCCCAATGTAGATCCAGATCAGCCTGTGCATCCGCACAGTCTGATCAGGATCTGCACTGTTCGCCACGACACCAATGAAGCACCCGTCATGCTTCTTCTAACACGCCCTATTGATCTCCATCAGGCTACATGTGTATATTTGATCGGAAGCTACACTGGTAATACATCCAATAAACCCGATTTCTCCAGTCACCCGCCACAAATGTAAGATAACCAACGTACCTGAACACAATTTCGGAGTTTGCGATTAATGCACGTCGGTATAAAGTGGTGCAGTAGCTTCTCTGTCTTACATCTCTCGATGCTAAGCTCCGTGTTCTTGTCGCGCAGCTTGATGGAGTAGTTCTGGATGTCGCTGGAGGTTAGAGAATACCAAGGTGTTGGATCACGTGTTTCCGAACGGCTTTAATCTCATAATTATGTCGTTTTTACGAAGAATCGGTTACCGTAAATGTAAATAAAAACTAGAGCACGTGAATGTAAGAAATAAACGGTACTCGATTCTTTGTGATAAGTTATAAGTTATTGTAAATAAATTTCAGAGCACCCATAAAACACATATGTCATCGTAGTTGGTACGCTACATATCATCAAAATCCGTCCGTTTGTTAGGAAGAATTTAAAGAAAATCTACTATAAAAATTACGTGACAGATTACGTCATGACAATCGGGTTCGGAAACCACGTAGTCCCACACCCTGAATACTAAATGGTACGAAATCACCAAGAGGATATGCAAAAGTAGTCCGGTATAACAAAATAGTCCCGGTGTTTTGAGGTAACAGACATAGTTTGCTTACAAATCTTGATCCATTACTACCCAGTTACACTTGCGGAACATGTTGTGGTGTTTTAACACCTATTTTTAGCATATTCGTAGCATTTAAAAGAAAACACTGAACCTGTTTGTCACGTGATGTAAACAGAGTTTCCGTAGCCAAATACTGTACATGTACACACTATTGGGGGACATGACGAGGTTGTATTCTTATTTCTTAGGAGTAAGTGAACCTATTATTGTATTCATGCAGATCCAATGCAGATATGCTGCAGGTCATGTAGAAGTAGGTCCCACAGCATCCATACGAATAGTGAAAGTCACGGTATGAGAGACTGGTTCTATTGGACATGTTGGATGGGATTCGGTGAAATTACAGGGGCGTCGGAACAGATTCGGCAGGTCAGGCGACTGCCGGACCAATAACTTTGACAGAAAATATTACTTTATTGAATATTTATAATTCATATAAATATTATACAAACAAATGATAATGAATGTAATTATTATTATCACTAATAAGTTTATGTTGTTACCACTCAGTTGAACCGTCTAGACGGTTCAGCTGAGTGGTAACAATATACATTTTGGGTGGGGGCGGGGACCGGGTCCCATACCTTCGCTTGACCAATCTCACGCTGCTTCCGACGCCCATGAATTATACAGTAAAACTAGTTGGTGTATTCTAACCTGCAGAGACCGTTGGCGGCGATGATGATTATGGGACACATGACGATGACGACAACGACCATAAGGGCGTATACGGCCACCTTGGTGAATACCTCCGCCAGCACCTCGTCTACCTCTTGCGATATACGCCTCTCAACCTGTGTTGGAAGAGTTTAACGTCCCACCAACAGCTAAGGTCATATAGAGATGGGACCACAGTTTAAAGTCTCATCCGACAGACCAGTGGGATAGGAATACTATAAAAGTATGTTTGATGCCCAATGCGAGGTTTGAACCCACAACCTCCAGATTGGAAGTCAGGTGTTCTAAACCATCGGCCACAACCCATCCCCAACCTGAATGGAGATTGAGTACGGTGGAATCTCGGATTCTCTCTAAACCGGACACGCTGAGAGGTTCCAATGCAATGAGGGGTCGTAGCTAGTTATCTCCCTTTGAATTTATTTATAGAAATCTGGTACAAATTGTATATTGTAGGCTGGGCCTTACTGTTCATAAAAAGGACGAACGTAGCTTGAAATGTTGTGAAAAGGAGTCATTACAGTGTTTTCGACTAGCGTTGATCCATGTCATCCTACATTTCTGTGCAATCTGATCAGGGACTGCATTATTTGCTAGATTCGTCGAAATTTTTAAATTGATGCGGCTGCATCATGCGACATGTACTGTGACCGCGGACTATGAATGCGTAAACCAGCTATTTGAATGGAGCAGCTTAATAAAGTACCTAAAGTACTGCGTAAATGCTCAAATTACATGATATTTCCGACGGAAATGTAACAATGACATTCAACCATGTGGGTAAATGTTTGCCGTGGCACGAGGGAACTGTTTGAACACCAAGGCCGTAGGCCTCGGGTTCAAACAGTTCCCGAGTGCCACGGAAAATGTTTACCCACGGCTGAACCATGGATAATTTTTATGGTCCAGTCGTTGGTAAACGTTTGCCGTGGCGCTCTGGAACTGTTTGAACCCGCGGCATGCGACATTGTGGTTCAAACAGTTCCCTTATGCCATGAAAAACGTTTATCCACGGCTGGACATTGTCGAACCTTATATGTAACTTCGGGAACTGTCTGAACCCGCTGCTTACTGGCCTTGGGGTTCAAACAGTTCCCTCGTGCCACAGCAAACGTTTACCCACGGCTGGACATTGTCGAACCTAATATTTAACAACTATACCTCTTCTTGGATGGCCAGGAAGGAGTCAAGGTAGATGGTGATGTTATCGTAGAACCATTTCGCTTTCTGCACGGACTGGTACGTCCTGTTCAACTGGTGATTCTGAATCTCGTATCGGTAATCGTAGAGAATCTCCGTGATGTTCAGCCCCCTCGACTTAATCTCATTCACCTCGTCCGTGTGCAGCGATACGACGTTCTCCGAGTACAGAGCGGCGGTCTTGTAGTTGTATTTGAAGTCGTTGATTTTCTCGTTGTAGAATTCGTAGTCGACCCACTTCTCGAAGTAGCCGGAGATGTAGAATATGACGCCGTACGCACGCTCCACGCCGATGTCTTCCTTACAGCGAGTGATCTTCTGGTAAGCTACAAGCGTCTTCCAAATCGAGCCGAAACCTAGAATTACACCGAAGATGAATGTACACTTATGTTAAAGGTACATGCCCACTCAGTAGTAACAAAATGTTCTTTATATTGGAATGAATGGCCTTTTTGTGAAATTTATCGGGGTATAAACTTGGAAAAGCCGCGGGAATACTGGACGAAGGCTGGAAGGCATCGTCCAGTATTCCCGCAACTTGTGCAAGTTTATATCCCCGATAAATTCCACAAAAAGGCCATTCATTCCTTATAATTCCAGCATTTGAAATAAATTCATCAAGAAAATGTGTTTATTTTGACAGATGGCAGCCATTTGTTTACATTGACAGCACTGACAGCGCACCTGTAGAAAGTAGTTCGGCGTGGGAGCTTATTGGGATATAAATTTTGGACAGAGACATGCAACGGGCCAATCAAATGTTAGGGAATTATGTCAATATTTTTGTGCTGGAATTATTAGGAAGTAAATAATTGTGTCACTATTCCACCAGTTCTAAAAATTACGAGTGCTCGCTATACAGATATAATCATTTAGTAATATTTATTTTACTGATAGTAACTCGCGGTGGTATCAGGCTATTTTCATATGCAAATAAGGCATGGTATTTTTTTAATTAGTTATACTAATTAAATGCGTCACCTGAAAAAAATATTTTCGATAGACTATAAATAAAGTATTACCATTATACATCAACAAATAAATGCAGAGAATAAATAGTAATGTCCGTTAACATTTTAAGGAAACACGGTTGTCGCCCCTGATATCAGTATGGATATTTACACTGCAAAGGGTTGAGGTTTTTAGCATAAATTTAAATTTCCGCCAGCACACTTATTAAGTGGACATTCATGAACGGAATAAATACTTGGACAAGTCCCCCAATCAATTTTCATGCTACATGTACTTCACCAGTAAATATACGTTTGTTTTTTCACAGAACCACTTTCAAAACCTACCCGCACGCGGACGCTATGCATATATATAACTTGCTATGTAGTAGGGTAATTTCTGAGGATTCCGTGAACATACAATTCCAACCTTTTGTATTGTTGATTTGTCAACTTGAACCTATGCATTTTTCAAAACTGATGGGAAAACTTTTAGCAGCACAAAATTAAAAATGGCCGCCAATAAAAAGGCTAGGAACATTATGGTCATGGAATCCTCAGAAGTTACCATACTAATGGCCTTACGTACCCGATCCCTTGATGTTCTCGATGAGCCACTCGAGGAACTCGCTGGTGATGCTACTGTAGAAGTTGATCTCCTCAAACAGGTCCACTGTGTTTGGGTTGAGAGAGGCGCGGTGCTGCGAGATGAACGACATCAGTTTCGCCTTGCTGCGGAACTCCTCCTTCGGGTTACTCTGTCACACAGGTGCCAGAAGAAAATCACCTGATTATCTAATTTCTGATATGAATTACACTTATATACTTATATACTATAAACAATACTGACAGTCACATGTGATTTCTTTCAGACGCATGATTGTGCTCTGTCAGCAATACAGTTATAAGAGAATACTAGGACACAAATTGATTGATTGCCAGGTAACATTTTCAATACAGTGGAACCCCTCTAAACCGGACATAGAGAAAGGTGTGTGGTTCTTAATTTTGATAGGTTTCATTCTCATTTGTCTATGAATTTGCTTTGACAGTTTCGTCAACATTCAGTCATTTATAGAACATATCACAGTCTGAAAAATTAATTTCATGAGAAATCGCACATGTTCTTAGATTCAGTATATGAGAAAAGCCATGGGTGTTTGTACCAAAGAAGAAGTGCAATATCTGATGAAAACGTATATCTACAAAATTTACGATATTTCCGTAAATGACGTGGACAATTGACGAAATGTTCAACGCAAATGAGGAATTCCGGGGCTAACCTGTAGCTCTATTGGCCAGACTGTGAGGCTGTGTAGCGCGTCGTCCGTTGCCATGTACTCGGCCAATAGGAAGTGCTTCGTACCCGGACCGATAGCGCTGATGTAGAGGACACTGGTGTCCCGCTCGCTCTGTAATCGGTGGATGAGCTGGCCCAACTTTACTACTACGGCCATCGAGGTCTTCGCCTGGAAACAGCCAGAAAACGGATTGTATTATAGTAATTTATCGGGGTATAAACTTGGAAAAGTCGCGGGAATACTGGACGAAGTTCGGAAGGCCTCGTCCAGCATTCCCGCGACTTTTCCAAGTTTATATCCCCGATAAATTCAACAAAAAGGCCATTCATTCCTTATAATTCCAGCATTTGAAATAAATTCTTCAATAAAATGTGTTTATTTTCCGTTTTCTTAAGAATTATTTTAACTGCGCCTCACGATTACGGAAGGTAGTTCGGCGTGGGAGTTTACTGGGATATAAATTTTGGACAGAGACTTGCTACGGGCCAATCAAATGTTAGGGAATTGTGTAAATATTGTTGTGCTGGAATTATTTGCCATTACAGACTTCCCCATACGGGTATCATGAGACCAAATAACACCATAGCAACACGGGTGTATCAGATCGCTTATCAAGGTGTACATACCAGACTCCAATTTGCTATGACAGACTTCCATACGAGTATCACGAGACCAAATAACACCATAGTAATATTGGTGTATCATACCGCTCATCAAAGATGTACAGCAGAGCTCAAATAAGCTTTGTGTATAAAGAGTATTATACATATGGAAGGCCAAATCTACATAAACTCAAATAATTAGTGCTATCATTAAATATTTAGAGCTAGCTCCAAATTATTTGAAGATCTCTCTAAATCATTTGGAGCTAGCTCTAAATATGTAATGCTAGCTCTAATTATATGGAGCTAGCAATACTTATTTGAGTTTATGTAGATGTGGCGTTCCAGGAACGCCAAATCTACATAAACTCAAATAAGTAATGCTAGCTGTAACTATTTAATGCTAGCTCTAATTATTTAGAGCTAGCAATAATTATTTGATTTTATGTAGACTTGGCGTTTCATACACAGCACACCTCCAATAAGCTTTGTGTATACAGAGTCTTTTATCCCGTCAACACAGTGCGTATGTGCCGTGAAACACGGTGCCGTGAAACATTTTTGATATCCAGTCAATACTATTTTTGCATTTTACAGCCATTTGTAGGTGTTGACGGGATAAATAGAATAGTAGGTTAGTGCCGTGAATGGGAAAACAATATATGGCGCGGCACGGAAACGGGATGTGCTCGGCAGAGCCTCGCCCATCCCGTTTCCTAAGCCTTGATATTTTTCCCATTCACGGCACTAACCTACTATTCTCTATATACGCGCAGATTTAAAGGTACTTGCCCACTCAGTAGGCACAAACTATTCTCTATATCAGAGACATCATCTGGGACATTCTTCTGGCAAAAGAAGCATTCATTACCCCACGTATTGATTGGCATTAGTATACATTTTCTATCAGAGGTAAATTTCCACACTGGTATCAGATAACCGTGTTTCCTTAAAATGTTAACGGACATTACTATTTATTCTCTGTATTTATAGTTTGATGTGCAATTATCATACTTTATAATATGTCGGATTTTCTTTTTTTTTGTGACGCATTTAATTAGTGTAAATAAATAAAAAAATACCATGCCTCGTTTGCATATGAAAATAGTCTGATGCCACCGCAAGTCACTATCAGTAAAATACATATTACTAAATGGTTATATCTGTATAGCGGGCACTCGTAAGTTTTAGAACTGGCGGATTATTGACACAATTATACACTTATTTAATTCCTATAAAGAACATGTTGTGCCTACTGAGTGGACATATACCTTTAATATTCAATGCGTATATTATTTTTTACTGAATTTATCACATATATTTCCGATATAAATTAGGGAATAAATTATCATAACAGCAAATAAAGTTGAAAATTTACTTACTTAATCCGCGTTTCTTTGCTCAAAAACGTAAATTTTCAACTTTATTAGATACTTTTTACTCCTCAATTTGAAAATCAATATTGTCAACTTTTTAATTTATTTATGAAAATATTGTAAATTTTGTAGTAAACTTATTTAATGAAATGACTCAGATGTCCGAACGTAATTGTCCTACAAGTGTG
>CM055271.1:47739840-47766554 GCA_029237695.1 Conchocele bisecta | reverse complement strand
CCACAAGCAGGTGTGACAATGATGATAAACACCCATGTGAAGTATCAAGGTATTGGTGAAGCAGTTGCAGAGATATAGTACACAAAAAAACTTTAACAAAAAAATTCAAAGTAATTTGAACTTGACATAGGCACAGAATCGCGCTTTCCGCAAGCAGGTGCGACAATGATGATAAACACCCATGTGAAGTATCAAGGTATTGGGTGAAGCAGTTGCAGAGATATAGTACACACTTTAACAAAAAAAAAAAAATTCAAAGTAATTTGAACTTGACATAGGGCACAGATCGCGCTTTCCGCCGCAAGCAGGTGCGACATGATGATAACGCACCCATGTGAAGTATGAAGGTATTGGGTGAAGCAGTTGCAGATATAGTACATTAAAAAAAAAACAAAGAGATTCATTAGTTTAAACACAACATTCCCAAAGGTAATGAGTTCCAGAGTATAGTACACAAAAAACTTTAACAAAAAATTCAAAGTAATTTGACCTTGCATTGGGCACAGGATCGCGCTTTCCGCAAGCAGGTGCGACAATGATGATAAACACCCATGTGAAGTATCAAGGTAGGTTGGGTGAAGCAGTTGCAGAGATATAGTACACGAAAAAACTTTAACAAAAACATTCAAAGTATTTGACCTTGACATTGGGCACAGGATCGCGCTTTCCGCAAGCAGGTGCGACAATGATGATAAGCACCCATGTGAAGTATCAAGGTATTGGGTGAAGCAGTTGCAGAGATATAGTACACGAAAAAACTTTTACAAAAAATTCAAAGTAATTTGACCTTGACATTGGGCACAGGGGCCGCACGGTTGGGGGGTTAGAATGAAAATATGGATGATGATAAACACCCATGTGAAGTTTCAAGGTAATGGGCGAAGCAGTTGCAGAGATATAGTATAACGAAAAAGTTTTAACCAAAAAACTCTAACCAGACGTACGTTAAAAAGTTAACGTTGAAAATGGCTAAGTCAATTACGTAGAAATAATAGGTGAAGGTAAAAAAAAAAAATGGTCACATGTTGGATAGTTGTATGTGGTAGGCAACCCCTTGGTTATGAAGCTGTGAAAGTTTGGTGGTCCTAGGTGGTACAGTACCAAAGAAATGGACTTAAAACACGAAAACTTAACATGTAAAACGCGAAAAACTTAACATTGAAAATGGCTAGAGTAGACATGCGCGGAAACAAAAAAAATGGGATGAAGTTAAAAAAAAAAAAGTTAAACATGTTTGGATAGTGATATTGTGGTGGGTCCACCCCCTTGATTATGAAGCTGTGAAAGTTTGGTGGTCCTAGGTGGTACAGTACGAAAGAAATGGACTTAAACACGAAAACTTAACATTGTAAACGCGAAAATTAACATTGAAAATGGCTAAGTCGATTACGCGGAAAAAATGGGTGAAGTTAAAAAAAAAGTAACATGTTAGATAGTGATATGTGGTGGGCACCCCTTGATTATGAAGCTGTGAAAGTTTGGTGGTCCTAGGTGGTACAGTAACAAAGAAATGGACTCAAACACGAAAACTTAACATTGATTGTGGACGCCGCCCGCCGCCGCCGCCCGCCCGCCGCCCGCCGCCCGCCGCCCGCCCGCCCGCCCGGCTTTCGCCAATCCAATAGCCTGGATTTTTTTTCAAAAAACCTGGCTAAAAATGGGAGATTCCCGACAGGTCCGGACCTGTGAAACATCGTGAATTATTTTTTTCGGGACGTTACATTTTTCTCACTCGGCATAATGCCTAGATGATAATCAAAGGACTGAAAGTCCAGAAATTCTGCGCAGTACGTGTGTGTGGATAAGCAATATGCTAAAAATTGGTTTGCATTCATTTTGATTGGGTCATAGAAGGGATCCAATCAATCAATCTAGCCTTCTGCTGAGTAGGAAATCCTTACCATATGGTCGACCTACATGGTTCGGCCCTCTTGTACCATTTTGGCAAATGCAATGCTCGCCGATGAGAAAGCATACTCCTGAGGATAGGAACATAATCCTTGCATATACAGAAATTCTTAATGGGGCATAACAGGATTTAACTCTCAAGTACAGGGGGCCGAAATGGTTGGTACATGAGGGCCAAACCATGTAAGTGGGCATTCCGACAAGATGAATACCGCCGATCGCTAAATTACCCTTCGCTACTCCTCCTACCTCCCCCTCAAAATAAGAGAACAAATGTTTATTGCTGGTAACAAAGGCATATATTCAAATATGGTTTGTAGTAATAATAGTTGTAAATAGTCATTTTAGGTGTTGGAGTATCTATCCTTGTAACATGTTGCGCATATTAGCTCGCAAGTACCAGGGGGGTGGGCTGAAATGGTTGGTACATGAGGGCCAAACCATGTAAGTCAGCATTCCATTAAGGATGATGGATTGATTATTGGTGTTTAACGGCCTATCAACAGCCAGGGTCCAATGTAAGGCCGGGCCAACAGGATGGAGTGTCCTGAATTCAACCTGTAAAAAAAGTAAGGGAAATTCCAAAAATCAGAGCTCAATATTTACATAAACTATATATTCTGCCCTGAAATTAGAGTGCTGTGGATTGATTGATTGATTGATTATTGGTGTTTAACGGCCTATCAACAGCCAGGGTCATGTAAGGCTGGGCCAACAGGATGGACTATCCTGTATTCAACCTGTATAAAATGAGGGAAATTCCCAAAATCACAGCTCAATATTCACATAAACTATATATATTCAGCCCTGAAATTAGAATCTCCTGGCCTGGTGCCAGATCCATGCTGCACCAGAATCACTTAAGTCTTAGCTCACCCCAAAAGCAATATGATTAGCTTTTAATGCTATTACTTTCTTAATGGGGCATAACAGGATTTAGCTCTCAAGTACCAGGGGCCAAAGTTAGTACATGATGGCCAAACTATGTACGTTGGCACTCCATAAGGATGAACACCAATCGTTAAATTACCCTTCGCTACTCCCTCCTACATGTACCTCCCATGCAGTCTTGTTGAATGCACAGGAATGTTGGGGGGGGGGGTGTGGGGGGGGGGGGTGGGGTGGTTGGGGGGGGGAGTTATTTTCACATACATGTACCATCAATCACTTCTTCTCCAAAACCAGATCTGCAATATCACTTCTTTTCTGAAACCAGATCTGCAGTGGAAAAAAAAAGAGTAAATAATATCAATAATTGGACAATATTCACGCAAACCATGGAAAATGAATTGTTAATTATTTTAAATTTAATATGTGACCATGTTTTACCACAGGTGCCAGACAATATTTTAGTTAATGTACCGGATAATAATTTAATAGGTAGTATATGAATAAGGTAGACAGCGAGAATCCATTCACTAAACACGACAGAACAAAAAACAACAACACGCAGAGTGATTTCTCTTGGAAGAGTCGTCAGGGGAAATCACACTGCGTGTTGTATATGGGATTCCCCCCTTGCCTATTTACCGTTTGATTTTCACTGAACAGTCTTTCACACTTTTACAACTAGTCTGTGTAGTATAATATCTGTGCCACAAATTTCTTGTTACGATATGCACCGCGATTGTAGTTCCCAATCAAACTCGCGATGTATCCTGTAGATGAACTCAGTAGCTGTGTTCTATTTATATCATACTTTCAGTTTCGATTCCAGGCAGGCTACCAGATAATGTTTTCTTGGTATGAAATAAATAAAATAGCTTCCACCACGCTGATTATTAAAAAAATATTGTGCAATAGAAGATGAGATAACTTATTATAATATAACAATAAATGTGGATATATTATCACAATAGAACCGATACAAATCTTACATATTCTTTGTGTTTATGGAATGGGTCGGCATAAAATGGCGGTCGGAAAATACTATACGGAGACATGCGGTTGTATCATTGCGCGTGAAAAAAAAAATTCTTCAAATGAATACATGCCAGTTTATATTATATTATATCAGATAAACATTTTCTAATATAAATGTCGTGCAGAAAAAATAACAACACATGTATTACACGACACAATACAAATTATGTTAGCTCATATCAGAACTATTTTTCATGGCGTATATAGCGACGTATGTGTATCGGTCAGCATAACCCGCGAAAAGATATTATTATGCAACACGACAGTTAATATTTGATAAAATAAGAAAGTTTTTTGAGAAATTATATAACTGTAGCGAAAAAAAATGTAGCTGGCGAAAAATATGAGTGAAACGTTCATAATGCACCGTTCACATTCGCATTCTTTAACATGGCGTAGGTAAAATTATGAACGTGCGTTGGCTGCTAAAAAATAAAAAAATCACTACGCGATCCTGCGAGACCTGGAAAATCCATTAAACAAACCTAAATTCAACCCACAGGGGCTTGAATTAAAAAAAACCAATTTCAGGTGATTTGGAGCAAAAATGAGCACTGCAGGATCTGTTTTCTGCAATTTAAGGCATTTTATAAAAATGGGCGATTCCCGACAGGTCCGGACCTGTGAAACATCGTGAAATTGTTTTTTCGGGACGTTACATTTTTCTCACTCGGCATAATGCCTAGATGATAAAAAACCAATTTCAGGTGATTTGGAGCAAAAATGAGCACTGCAGGATCTGTTTTCTGCAATTTAAGGCATTTTATAAAAATGGGCGATTCCCGTCAGTCCGGACCTGTAAACATCGTGATTTGGTGTTCGGTGGCGTTTCCTCCTTCCCCACCTCGGCCTAATCCCTATGACAAACTGGCTGGAGCCATGCTACAGATCTGTTTTCTGCATTTGAAGGCATTTTAAAAATGGGCGTTCCCGACAGGTCCGGACCTGAAACATCGTGAATTATTTTTTTTCGGACTTACATTTTTTCTCCTCGGCTAATGCCTAGATAAAAAAAACCAATTTCAGGTATTTTGGAGCAATGAGCACGCGGATCTGTTTTCTGCAATTTAAGGCATTTTATAAAAATGGCCGATTCCCGTCAGGTCCGGACCTGTGAAACATCGTGAATGTTTTTTTGTTCGGGGCGTTCCATTTTTCTCACTCGGCATAATGCCTAGATGATAGAAAACAAATTCCAGGTGATTTGGAGCAAAAATGAGCACTGCATGATCGTTTTTTCTGCAATTTAATGGCAATTTTAATCAAAAATAAAAAGGGCTATTCCCGACAGGTCCGGACCTGTGAAACATCGTGAATTATTTTTTTCGGGACGTTACATTTTTCTCACTCGGCATAATGCCTAGATGATAAAAAACCAATTTCAGGTGATTTGGAGCAAAAATGAGCACTGCATGATCTGTTTTCTGCAATTTAAGGCATTTTATAAAAATGGCCGATTCCCGTCAGGTCCGGACCTGTGAAACATCGTGAATGTTTTTTTGTTTTTTTGTTCGTGGCGTTCCATTTTTCTCACTCGGCATAATGCCTAGATGATAGAAAACAAATTCCAGGTGATTTGGAGCAAAAATGAGCACTGCATGATCTGTTTTCTGCAATTTAAGGCATTTTATAAAAATGGGCGATTCCCGACAGGTCCGGACCTGTGAAACATCGTGAATTATTTTTTTCGGGACGTTACATTTTTCTCACTCGGCATAATGCCTAGATGATAAAAAACCAATTTCAGGTGATTTGGAGCAAAAATGAGCACTGCAGGATCTGTTTTCTGCAATTTAAGGCATTTTATAAAAATGGGCGATTCCCGACAGGTCCGGACCTGTGAAACATCGTGAATTATTTTTTTCGGGACGTTACATTTTTCTCACTCGGCATAATGCCTAGATGATAAAAAACCAATTTCAGGTGATTTGGAGCAAAAATGAGCACTGCAGGATCTGTTTTCTGCAATTTAAGGCATTTTATAAAAATGGCCGATTCCCGTCAGGTCCGGACCTGTGAAACATCGTGAATGTTTTTTTTTTCGTCGGGCGTTCCATTTTTCTCACTCGGCATAATGCTAGATGTTAAGGAAAAACAAATTCCAGGTGATTTGGAGCAAAAATGAGCACTGCATGATCTGTTTTCTGCAATTTAAGGCATTTTATAAAAATGGGCTATTCCCGACAGGTCCGGACCTGTGAAACATCGTGAATTATTTTTTTCGGGACGTTACATTTTTCTCACTCGGCATAATGCCTAGATGATAAAAAACACAATTTCAGGTGATTTGGAGCAAAAATGAGCACTGCAGGATCTGTTTTCTGCAATTTAAGGCATTTTATAAAAATGGCCGATTCCCGTCAGGTCCGGACCTGTGAAACATCGTGAATGTTTTTTTGTTCGTGGCGTTCCATTTTTCTCACTCGGCATAATGCCTAGATGATAGAAAACAAATTCCAGGTGATTTGGAGCAAATGATGCATGATGATTGTTTTCTGCAATTTAAGGCATTTTATAAAAATGGGCTATTCCCGACAGGTCCGGACCTGTGAAACATCGTGAATTATTTTTTTCGGGACGTTACATTTTTCTCACATGCGGAAAAAAACATGCCTGAACTGTAAACCAATCCGTGAATTATGTTTCGAGACGTACATTTTCTCAAAAAACTCCCGCCAGGTAATGCATGGATGATACAATTTCAGGTTTTATGTTTGCAAAAATGAGCACTACAGGATCTGTTTTCTGCAATTTAAGGCATTTTATAAAAATGGCCGATTCCCGTCAGGTCCGGACCTGTGAAACATCGTGAATGTTTTTTTGTTCGTGGCGTTACATTTTTCTCACTCGGCATAATGCCTAGATGATAGAAAACAAATTCCAGGTGATTGTTGTTTGACCCATATAGCTTGAAAATATGAGCACGTCCGTAAATGGCAAGTGACTATACAGTACGCAAGGGCGGATTCATGGGGGGGGGGGGGGTCCGCCCCCCTAAAATTCGCCGAGTAAAGATTGTTTACAAGTTAAAAGGCACGTTTCTACGTTCGCGTTGTGAATTTATTGTTTATTGGGGTTTTGTTTGCTCCAAATGCCCCCGGACCCCCTAGCGCGTTCGATAATAGTTACGCCCCCCCCCCAAACCCGAAATCCTGGATCCACGCCTGGTACGGGCCCGATATGCAGCAAATCATCCTCAGATCTTCCCAAAATCGTCTTAATTACTCACTTTGTGATGTAAATACCAGCTTAAAATGAGGATAAATACCAGCTTAAATTGTTACTAATCATTGAATAATACTATTTTCAGGTACCTAGCTGATGCAATGAGTTTGCCTAAGAACGTGATATTAAAACGGAGCTCGCCAGAAAATATCATGGGTGGCCAATATAAATGGTCTTAATTTTCAGAATTGTCTTTCTTGTATATATGTCCCTATATAAATGTTTGTTTGTTTAACGGCATATTATATATCAACATCTAAGGTCGTACTAAAGTGGTTATTGTTTGTGACTGTCTGTCCGTCCGCTTTGTCACATTTTTGATAGTAAATTATACAAATGATCTCCCTATTTCTCCTCCAATGACCGTTCAACTGATCAGAACCGTCTCGACGAGATACTTGAAATGGTGATCACAGCATACACTTTGGGCGAGAAATGAAGAAAAAAATATCAAAATCTGCGGATGTACATTTGAAACATTTTGGTCCCGTTTATTCTATAATAATAATGATATAATTCAATCATTATAATACAGTACCGGGTTGAACATGCAATTAAAACACATTTATATTAAGTTCGTAAAACATATATCTATACAAGTTTTTTAAATCATCCAATGTTGTTGTTTTTTGTAACAATAAGACATTAGCAGTAAATGCATGTTTGCCAAAATATTTCACACCCAATTTGCGGAAAGTTAAAAGTTAAACGTTCCGTTTGATGAATAATATTTCACATCGTCAATATTGTGTACATGCCCCAGTTGATAATCATGTCGTACGTGATTAATAATTACATTAGCGATTAGTCTTTGATCGCCTTGTATTCAGATCAAATTAATTGAAAATAAAACGGCTATTATTATCAGTAATTGGTGATAATTGTGAGTAGCTAGAGAAGTTTGAGAACATTGAGGGTATAAGTATGGCATGATTCTGTTATCTGTCCTTCTAGTTTTTCTAGATTTCCGTTATTGCGTCAATAAGTGTTTTTACTTGTAGTTGGTGTGTTACACTCGTGTTGCTAATTAAAAGTGATTAAATCAGATTTCAATTTGGAATTATGGCTAGTCGTCAACGGTCCGGTGGTCGTTACCCATGTGGTGTCTGTAGAAGCAATTGCTTCAGTGACTGTCTAATGTGTGCAACTTGCAGCATGTGGTTCCATGCTAAGTGTGAAGGACTTGTAAAAAAACGGTATCCAAAGCTGGTCAGACGTGAAGGAGATTACATCTGCCAATCCTGTCGGACTGTTGATGGAACGGCGTTTGACTACCTGGCAGGCATTCATCGTCTAGAAGAGGTATGTATGTTCACCGCACATTCCACATCTGCTTTGATTGTTTCTAAAGCCTTACAAGTTTATCATTTACGGGTAATATCACCATTTTCAACACAATTTTAAAAATAGTTTTCGGCTTAAAATCTCATGCAATAAGCCATAGTTATCTCATGCGCTGGCTTGCATAAGCACATGCGATGAAGTGGCTGATCGCATTTCAGATTTTCACCAAAATATTACATTTGCCTATCGCAATCTACATATTTGTTCATAACTAGCATTTATTATTTACGTAGATCGAAAGTCGGCGTAATTTTCAGAGCAAATGTCGAATTCCGTATTTGCTCTGGGAATTTCGCCTATTTTCGCCTATTTTCGATGTAATTTACAAAAACTGTCAAATGTTCAAACAGATTTTCGGGACCTATACATACATTGTATATATATATATAAGTCAATGATCAAAACAAACATATTGCCCTATAGCTGGTGTACGTATACGGTGGTATTTTTTCAAAATACAAATATGTTTTTCAGTAGTTAAAACATCATTAATTAAAGTGCCCGACTGATTCGTGATGCATTGTGTTTGCATAACATATAACTCCATTAATTACATGGCAATATGTGTCACCTGCAATGGGCGGTATAATCGGTATTAGTTCGCTCTATAGGTGGTCCACTGTGGTCAGTTGAAATATACCAGAGACATTTATGTCTCTGTGAATATACTGACTTACACAACAGGGTCCAGATAAGCAACTACCGAAAATCTGATACTGTAAAATACATCAAATATTACAATATAAAATGCTTGACGATACAAACCAAGGATATTTGAAAAGTATGGTGGTATCCTCATTTGTGCGTATGATCAGTATCTACAATTAATGCTCTTTACAACATGGTCCAGATAAGCACCGAAAATCTGATACTGTAAAATACATCAAATATTACAATATAAAATGCTTGACGATACAAACCAAGGATATTTGAAAAGTATGGTGGTATCCTCATTTGTGCGTAACCTCGCTGAGTCGCAGTATGATCAGTATCTACAATTAATGCTCTTTATGGATTCGACATTTTTTGCACACATGTGGTTTATGTAACATTGATCAACGTAGTCACTAAAATACTACGGAGCTTGCAGTATGATGTTACGGAATTACGTTTATAGAAATTCTGGTGTGTTTATATAACAAACAATTTGTACATAATTATATTTATATAAAACGGGTCTTCACGAATTCGTAAACCGATGTTAATTGGGTATTTGTGTTCAATGTCAAGTTTTCCCTGACACACTTATCGTAAGAATTCAATACACTCGCATTTGCACTTTCTTTTAGCCAAGTTAACTGACTAATGATTGACATATTTGTTAAAAAGGAATTATGTTTATAGAAATTCTGGTGTGTTTATATAACAAACAATTTGTACATAATTATATATATATAAATATATATATAAAACGGGTCTTCACCGGCCAGTGTAGTCCCAGCAAATCCTGCCTATCTACATGTACACAGTATGATATGGGGCCGAGGTTATACAACTTTTTAACAATCTTAAGACTCAAGCAAACTGATTGTCTGATACTGGGCATATGCTCAGTATCAACCAATCAAAATGCTTGCTTGTGAGTCTGAGATTTGAGCACAGTTTCATAACCTTGGGCCCAGGACCTACAATGTTCTCTATGGAGTCACGTTTTCTCCTGTACATATTTTGTGTATGTAGCTTTATTACGTCAACGACCAACGTAGTCCCTAATATGATCAGGGCCTACACCGTTCGTTATCGAGTCATTGAAATGTAGGACAAAAAAACTTGTCACGCAAATAAATATTTAGTTTTCATGTATTGGGGGCGCATTACAGATGACAAGATGTAAACAAGTTGAATGTGTGAAATAATTCGTAAACCGATGTTAATTGGGTAATTTGTGTTCAATGTCCAAGTTTTCCCTGACACACTTACGTAATGAATTCCAATACACCTCGCAATTTGGCACTTTCTTTTAGCCAAGTTAACTGACTAATGATTGACATATTTGTTAAAAAGGAATTATGTTTATAGAAATTCTGGTGTGTTTATATAACGTATTTCAAGTGTGTCAACAATGCAAATAATTGACCTGCGACGAGCAATGTATGGCGCTGGCAATTTCAAACTTGTAGACAGTGCTCACGCAATTTCGGCCGATGATTGGCATGCCAAGACACAGGGCAGAAAAAGATAAACTATTATGGGAAATTTTTTGAAAGCACCCATTAAAAATACGCAATTGCGTTCAGTCAATTCCAAATTAATACAAGCCAGTAGCGCAAACTTTAAAATTATTCGACCAAAAGTGACTGCAGGCAAAAAGCCAGGACAAAGAAAACGCCAGAAAGCAGAACGGACTAATGTCCATAGATAAAGTACTATGGCACGCCGTTCTTATATTTATTCCCGAAACAAGATATCTACTAAACTTTAGTAGATATCTTATATATTATATGAGATATCTACTAAAGTTTAGTAGATATCTTATATAGTTTATAAGATATCTACTAAATTATACAAGATATCTACTAAAGTTTTTAAGATATCTTATATAAATGCAAATTAATTAAGATATCTACCTATATGAAAATCTACTAAAGTTTTTAAGAATATTATATAAATGCAAATTAATTAAGATAATTTATATGTTTTATAGATTATCTATATTTTAGTAGATATCTTATATCTTTTAGTAGATATCTTGTTTCGGGAATAAATATAAGAACGGCGTGCCATACAGTATTGTTCCAATAACCAAGTAGGGAGCGTTTAATGCATTAACAGTTCGGCCAATCAGAATTGCGGGAGAAAAAATTATTAAACATATAAATCTACATTACATATAAACATTCATCACATACTTCGTTTCTTCTGACAGTATTCCCATTCCCCTATACATGGATATCTCGTGAACACCCAACATTAATCGCTGCTAATAACGTATAATAATTGTATTGCTATACCCCCACAAACAAAGTTTGAGGGGATATATAGGAGTCGGCTTGTCGGTCGGTCGGTGCTTAAAATGTGCTTAATATTAAATGTATTAAACTATCATGTATGTATCTTGTCATTTTCTCTCAATCTTCTAAAAATGTTAATTTTTATAATAATGATTCAACAGTATGGTCATACACAGACCGGAATATACCTGGTAAAAGCAGAAACAAACGTGAACCTGGTTGGACTAGTCATGGGCAACACATGGGGTAGTTGATTGATTGTTATTATTGGTGTTTAAAGGCGTATAAACTGCCCGTATTCAACCTGTCCACAATGAGGGAAATTCCCAAAATCAGAACTCAATATTTACAGAACTATATATATTCAGTCCTGAAATTAGAATATCCTGACCTGGTGCCAGGTCCATACCGCACCAGAGTCATTTAGCTCCAGCCCCTAAAGCAATAATTGATCTGATACAGATCTTATTCTTTTTTAATGGAGCATAATAGGATTTAGCTCTCAACTACCAGGGAGCCAAAACGGTACATGAGGGCCAAACCATGTAGGTCGGCATTCCGGTAAGGATGAACACCGATCGTTAAATTACCCTTCGCTGGCTCCCAACCACCACCCAAACAAATGAGCTAGAACTTGCTGCATATCGGTCCCCACAGCCCACAGGTACTGCATAGACACTTCACATTTACGGACGTGTTCATATTTTAAAGCTATATATATATGTGCTGATGTTGGTTGATTGATTGATTGATTGAGATAAAAAAACAGATGAATAGTATTATACACATTTGGAATGGTAAATAACTTGCATGTTTCAATTGACCAAAATGGGTCAAACAACATTTATCTCCCTTGCATTTATCTCATAATTTATTTTGGATTATCTCCCTTGGCTGCTAGAATGCCGAAGAAATTAAAATTAAAACATTGAAATAAGACTCTTTTTAACATAAAAACGTCTTCAAATCGGGTTCAATAACTTCTTAAGAACCATATTAAAAGGTTTTGAGACATATTAATTGGATAACTTATTCATTTCATGAGGATTTGGGGAGGATTTGGGGGAAAAATGAGGATTTGGGGAGGATTTGGGGGAAAAATGAGGATTTGGGGAGGATTTGGGTGAATCGTGCGGCCCCATACTTCCTTGTTTACCTAACGCACTGAATTAGTCAGTAACGGATAGCTTTGGTGTTTATCTGATACGTGTGCGACAGTTGCTGAGGGGGTGTCTCAAAACATTCCAAATCATGTACTATGCTTACATGCATATCACATTAACACTGGAATTAAATCTGTTTTCAACCATGGTAAATTGTGTACATGTGTAACTGAAAAATAAAAAAATATTTACAGTTGCTGAGGGGGTGTCTCAAAACATTCCAAATCATGTATTTGTTTTGTAAATGACTAGGAAACATGCTTACATGCATATCACATTAACACTGATTAAATCTGTTTCATCATGTAATGTGCACAGTGTAACTGAAAAATAAAAAATATTTACACTGCTTAAACTTTTTTTTCATCCCAATATTTTCTTGAAGCAATGTGATGGGCGGTGCCATAATTTGGCATACAAACAAATAAATGTCGTTATGAGACTGAATTAAAATATAGAGTGATGCGGGGTGGGGGGGGGGGGGCGTGGGGTGGGGGGGGGTGGGGGGGGGGGGGGCGGGCGGGCAGTAGTGCCGATTCCCGGCGACACATACTGAATACATACATGGTGGTAAACCGTGTATTAACTGTAATTATTAATTAATAAATCATAGAGAATAACTTCACAAATGTACATGTAACATTACCCTTTTAACCTCACAGTCATGTATAGTGGTAGTGGCAAACAGTGTACATGCAGATGAGGTGGCTCTTAATGATCAAAACGTCTCATCAGGATCTGCACTGTTTGCCACACATTTTCTATGAGTCCCGGCAATGATTCGAGTCCTGTGAAGGGTTGGGCCGAGGTGGTGGCCGTAAACAGTGTATTAACTGTGATTGGTGATGGTGTCCATTGATGGTGTCCATTTTAACCTTACATGCCTATATAGTGGTGTTGGCAAACAGTGTACATCCAGATGAGCCGGCTCTTAACGAGCCGTCTCATCAGGATCTGCACTGTTTGATACACATGTTTTATATTGGAGTCCCGACAATGATTCAAGTCCTATGAAGGGTTGGGCCGAGGTAGTGGTAAACCGTATATTAACTGTAATTGGTGACGGTGTCTATTGATGGACACGCCCGTCGGAGCCCCGCAAAACCGCCAGGCACCGACGGGCTGGTCCATCAATATACACCATCACCCTGTAATTAGTAATTAATAAATCAGACTATAACTTCACGAATGTACATGTAATATTAACCCTTTAAACCTCACATGCATGTATAGTGGTATTGACAAACAGTGTACATCCAGATGAGCCCGCTCGGGAAGGTCGAAATGCCTGCTCGCTATTCCCAGGGGGCTCGGGCTCTCCAGGGTGCTCAGTTTGCTTCCCAGAATTGTTAGTTAATTCCGCTTGGTTAAGGTTTTTAGTCAAGCTTGTAGACGGAATACTCCTGGCCCTACACCAACCATACTTGGACAACTTCATCTCCTAGTGATGTACATCAACAACCCCTGACCTATATTTGACCTTGACCTACATTTAACCTTGAATTACTTACTTAATTCGCCTTGGTTAAGGTTTTTAGTCAAGCTTGTAGATGCAATACTATTGTGCATACAGACACCATACTTGGATAACTTTTTCTCATAGGGATGTACATCAATAACCCCTGACCTATATCTGACATTGACCTACATTTAACCTTGAATTACTTACTTAATTTCCCTTGGTTAAGGTTTTTAGTCAACCTTGGTTAAGGTTTTTATGCAGGCCGTGGCCACCTTGTTTGTCAAACTATGTGTACATCGACAACCCTCGTAGTCGAGCTATGCTGTTCTCCTACAGCTCTTGTTGTCTTTCTGATACATGAGAGTTGAGTGGGTGGTTGGTCGGGCGAACGCGACGGTGTAAATTAACGGTGGGGGTTCCTCCTTATAGGAATCACGATCTGCCTGGTTTGGCCCTCAAGTACGTTTTTATCTTTGGCTCTTTTGTTACCTGGGAGTTGAATTGGGTTATAACTGGAATAAACTCTGGGATTGGTAAAAAAATGCTTAAAATACTGATAACGCTAGTTATCTTTCAGTATTTATAAGCATGTATTTGTATTTTGTATATTGGGAAGTTGTTTCTAAATGTCGTACAGTACAATCATTTCACGACAAATAATAAATAAATCTCACAATTATTCCTTGCTGGCACATGTATTGCGAAATTGCCAAATTATGCTAAGCCACATTATCTCCGCTGCTTATCACACTTTCCGATAGCACACATTTGAATATAACGCATGGAAATTTGATCAAATTTACGGTTGATTTATATGAGACATGCCATGTGATTTTATAACTTCGGACATATGCGTAATTTCATTAAACGAGGCGGCGTAAAATTAACAGTAGGGGTTCCTCCTTATAGGAATCACAATTTGCCTGGTTTGGCCCTCTGGTACGTTTTTATCTTTGGCTCTTGTTACCTGGGAGTTGAATTGGGTTATTGCCCATTATAAAAGTAGTAAGATTATTACTGTTCCTACTGCTTTTCAAGTTTTGGGAGGGGGCCAAGTGATTCTGGTGTGGCGAGGACCTGGCATCAGATCAGGATTACTCTGATTTCAGGGCTGAATATATAGTTTTTATTGTAAATATTCAGTTCTGATTTTCCGCCCATTTGTACATGCACTTGTGCAAGTAATATATGGGATTTAGTACTAAGCCCATTGACCCGATCTTAAATGACCTTAGCTGTTGATAGGCCGTTAAAACCCAACAAACAAACAAACATAAATAAAGTCAAAAGTTGACAATCTTTCGAGAATATGTGGAATATAATTTTTCATGTACACAGAAAGTTTTGTCAACTTTTGACGCCATTTACGGAAAATATTGTAAATTTTGTAAACGTATTTCTGATGAAATTACGCAGAAGTCCAAAGGTACAAAATCACATGGCGTGTCTCATATATGTAATTTACTGTGCATGAAGCCAAAAAAGAAGACGTACCGTATTAGATATCTGAGACATCATCTGAGACATATAGAATAGTAGGTTAGTGCCGTGAATGGGAAAACAATTTGTTTTCCCATTCACGGCACTAACCTACTATTCTGTATATCCCGTCAACACCTACAAATAGCTGTAAAATGCAATACACATAACCCCAGCCACCGCACATATTCAGCCACCGCACATATTCATGCGCAGTGATTAGGTCGTATCATCAGGATATTAAAAATGTTGCACGGCACCGTGTTTCACGGCACATACGCACTGTGTTGACGGGATAAACAGTCACTTTAAGTCACATTGTAGTATGTAATAGTAGTATATAATATATGGTTTTATTTGTTGTTGATATGTATGGGGTAAGCAGATACAAGTATTACAAACATGAGATTGGTTTGGTAATTAAATATTATTATAAGTGATGTGATTTTGTACCCAAGAAGATGTGCAATATCTTTCGAAAGGTCGGATTGGTTGTGGCCTAGGTGTTAGAACACCTGACTTCCAATCCGGAGCTTGTGGGTTCAAACCTCGCCTAGGGTATCAAAAATACTTTCATAGTATTTCCATCCCACTGGTCTATTGGATGAGACTTTAAACTGTGGTCCCGTCTCTATATGAGCTTAGCTGTTGCTGGGACGTTAAGCCCATTTACATCCGAAAGATCCTTACAAAATTTACGATATTTTCAGGGAAAATGCAACTTTTGTCCACTGCCGACATGATTTACAAAAAATATCACACTTTCTGTAACAATTTTCATAAAATAAACTTCTAATAGGCGTTTCCAGCTTGGAAAAAAATCTGTAGATAACCGTAGGCTATGTAAATAAGTTGTAAAAAATGTTGCATGTATGATGTTTATACCCCGGCATAGTTTGTCAAGGGGTATATAGTTTTTGTATTTCCGTCCGTTGGTCTGTCTGCCCGTCCATAATATTTGCGTATGCCGTCCAGGCGGTGGCTTGGGGTATCTGTGATCCTCTGCTCACTGGCACTAGTTGTGCAAAATATTATTGTAAAATCGGTTTATAACTATATCTTAGCAAATATTGCAGAACACCACCACAATTCGGCGTTAAAGATCACAAAATATTTCTGAGGTGGCCACATGTGTCCATCACGTGCCGTTGAGCAAATTAGTATTTGAAGAATACTTTTGAGGTTGGGAGTTCATCCTTACCGGAATCCCGATATCCTTCGCTTGTGTCTTACATGTACATGTACTTGTACAGGTATATATGGGATTTAGTACTAAACCTTAAATTACCTTAGCTCTTGATGGGCCGTTAAATGCCAACAAACAAACAAAACAAACAAATTGACCGTCAGGTACAATTTTGGCTTTTGGGTATTTGAGAGTTGAATCGGGTTATACCCTTTATAAAAGTGATAATATTAGTACTAATCCTATTACTTTTGAGGAGTGGGACTAAGCGACTCTGGTGTGGAAAGGACCTGGCACCAGTAGCCGATTTCATCAAAATTGCAAAGTATACTTACCTATCAAAGTAGACTTTGAGGGAGTAATCATTGATTTTTCCCAAAATGAATTATTTCGTATAGAACGAACAACTGCATATATTTGATGATTAAAAGTATGCAGAATTATTATACTGAATTTATTACATTATCACAGCCAGTTTGGCTGTGATAATGTAATAAATTCAGTATAATAAAAATTATTAAGGTCAGGTTATTCTAATTTCAGGACTAAAAATAGATTTTTTTCTGTAAATATTCAGTACTGATTTTTGGATTACAGAAATAAATCTATTTTTAGTCCTGAAATTAGTACTAATCTTATCACCATCACAACAGGTAACATAATAGGGAATCCACTTAATCCCATTAACATGACCTAAAATGACCTTAGTTGTTGATAGGCAATTAAACACCAATCAATCAAATATAATGTGTGGCTGATCGTGTGTCGGCAAGAAAACGTGGAGCAGGTTGTAAGCCGTATATGTATGTGGCATGTATGTTGAGTAATCCTCGGTGAATCTTTCCTTAATTTATTAAATTGTAGTCTGTAATGTAGGTACATGTATGTAGTGAATTGTTGTGTAATTTTACACAAACTGTTAAACTGGGATTCCGCTGGGAAAATAAAAAAATCGCCACTTCAAACAAAAATAAACAAAAAATCATTTATTTTTTTCACGAAAATTGTAATTTTGTTATCGCCAATTGTTTATTTTTATCGCCAATTGCGAAAGTGGCGATCGGGATCCCTGTATTAATTGTGGCTGTGCCCAGAGAAATGGGGCTTATGGGTTTTGCAACCAGTGCAGATCCAGATCAGCCTGTGCATCCGCACAGGCTGATCAGGATCTGCACTGTTTGCCATTCCATCAATTAAACACCCGTTATGCTTCTATCAGTTATCCCGTCTATATATGACTGTTACGTGGACGTTAAAGGTACATGCCCACGCAGTAGGCACAAAATGTTCTTTATAGGAATTAAATAAGTGTATAATTATGTCACTATTCCACCAGTTCTAAAAATTACGAGTGCCCGCTATACAAATATAATCATTCACTTTAATTTGTTTTCACTTTTTCTATCAGTTACTTAGGGGTGAAAGCAAGCATTAAGGTAAATGAGCTCTTTATAACTTATAAACCCACTTGTTGTCGTACAGTAGGTGGACATTTTCTATGTCCCAGTAGCCTATTTCACCAACATTGCAAAGTATACTTATCTAGCAAAGGATACTTTGAGGGAGAAATTTTCAATTTACGGATAAATTTATTAATTTTTATTATACTGAATTTATTACATTATCACAGCCATTTTGGCTGTGATAATGTAGTACATTCAGTATAATAATTCTGCATAGTTTTAATCATCAAATATATGAAGGCGTTAGTCGTTCTATATGAAATAATGAATTTCGGTAAAAATAAATGATTACTCCCTCAAAGTATACTTTGCTAGATAAGTATACTTTGCAATTTTGATGAAATCGGCTACAGGTCCGAGTCTTTCACATTAGCAAGCATGTGCGTTAGATTCTGTACAAATCCTTGAAACCATCCACACCACACACCTGTCTGTCGGTCACATTGTTACCATATTCTCCAAGGTGTGTTTTGTTCCTGTTATGCATAACACTTAGATATATTAAATATGTTGTGTGTGTATATTTGTTGTTTGTCTCTTTATAAGGCGTGGTCGGCAACATGCGATGGGTGATTTAACGATCGGGGTTCGTCGGAATGCCGACTTACATGGTTGGGCCCTCATGTACATTTTTAGCCTTCTGATACTTGAGAGCTAAATCATGTTATACCCCAAAGAGGATTAGTGATGATGATATTACTTTTGGGGTTGGAGCTAAGTGACTGGTGTGGAATGGACCTTGCACCAAGTCAGGATATTCTAGTTTCAGGGAGTGGGTGGCAGATGGGAGTATGCGATGGGTAATTTAACGACCGGGGTTCATCCTTACCGGAATTCCGACTGGAGACCTGGTTTGGCCCTCACATACGTCTTTGGCATTTTGTATGTGACAGTTGAATCTGGTTATACCCCTTATGTGAGTATTATGATTATTCGTAATCCTATTTTAGGGGAAGGCCAAGTGACTGGTGTGGTATGGACCTGGCACCAGGTCAGGTTATTCTACTTTCAGGGCTGAATATATTGGGATCCCCCCCATGTAGCAGGTTAAAACGGGATCGAACCCGTTTGCCCAGTCACCCGTTTACATGACCATAGCTGTTGATAGGACGTTAAACACCAATAAACAAACAAACAAATTAATTTCAGGGCTGAATATATATTTGTTTGCAAATATTGAGTTATGATTTTGGGAATCTCCCACATTATGGACAGGTTAAATACAGGATAGACGCTCTGGGGCTCCCCAGGGACCCGATTCACTTAACTTGTACCATAAACAAGTAGTTCGTAGTGTTTTGTTCTAATAATACTTCTGTTTTCGACATACATGTACATGTATACTAGACATAAATATGAATGTATACATGAAAGTTTTGTCAACATCGGCTGTCCGTAGGCTGTCCGTACGTACGAAACCTTAACGCTCGGGTAAATGGCTTATAATTTGTTTCCTTGCTCGGATCTGCTTCACATTTCAAACACGCATTGCTCCAATGGTCCTCTACCGCCCTGTGACAAATCCACATTTGTCCCGCCCCCGCTAAGCCCAGGGTCAAGGTCACAGACTTGGTGCGTTCGAAACCTTAACGCTCGGATAAATGGCTTTTAATTTATATTTCCTTGCTCGGATCTGCTTCACATTTCACACACGCATTGCTACAATGGTCCTCTACCGCCCTGTGACAAATCCACATTCGTCCCGCCCCCGCTAAGCCCAGGGTCAAGGTCACAGACTTTGTGCATTTAAAACCTTAACGCCCAGGTAAATGTCTTATAATTTCATTGCACGGATCTGCTTGATATTTATCACATGCATTGCTCTAATGGTCCTCTATTGCCCTGTGAAAAATCCATGATCGTCCCGCCCATTCTAAGCACAGGGTCGTCACATATTTGGTGCGTTTGAAACCTTAACGCTCGGGTAAATGTCTTATATTGTCTGTTTCCTTGCATGGATCTGGTTGATATTTCACACACACAATGCTCTAATGGTCCTCTACCACCATGTGACAAATCCACTATCGTCCCACCCCCGCTAACCCCAGTGTCACATACTTGGTGTGTTCGAAACTCGGGTAAGTGGCTTATAATGTCATTGCGTGGATCTGCTTGATATTTCACAAACATAATTATTGCTCTGAAGGTCTGCTATCATGCTGTGACAACAGATCCATGCTTCTCTGGCCCTGTGTGTTTTCAAATATGCCTCGTTTTCTTTGGCTGCCAGCGGGGACATTCGTGTGCCGACAGGCCACATTTCTAGTTATTATACTGAATTGATTACATTGTCACAGCCATTTTGGCTGTGATAATGTAATAAATTCAGTATAATAATTTTGCATACTTTTAATCTTCAAATATATGCAATCGTTAATTCTATATGAAATACTGCATTTCTGGAAAAACAAATGATTACTCCCTCAAAGTATACTTTGCTAGATAAGTATACTTAGCAATGTTGGTGAAATAGGCTACGGATGTCGGAGTGAGAGATTCCACGGTAATTCCGACACATGAGCACTCAAAGACATAATTATATGTGTGCTTTCTAATTACAAACAGACAATACAGGTCATTGAAACCCAACAGATGTAGTCACTGGGCGGTTTTCTGGGTCTGGAGTTTACTTATAGAGGTTCTACTGTATGTGCACAACGAGTATCATTTTTTCCTGATTAGAACATGTACACGTTTCGCATGCACGCAGCATTAACTGATTAATGAAACAAATATCAAATTAACAGGGAATCAAACTTCGTTAATACATTTGCAATAATATATACACTATCTCTATATTGACTGGTACCAATTGTCACAATACCCCTTGATTAAAATGAATTGCTGAATAATCTGATGCGGTTTGTGGATCTCTAATAATATGACTTCTATAGACAAACGACATGATGTCGTGATCTGCCTAACAGTACTCGACTATACAAACAATCGGCGAAAACCCGTCTGAGTGCTCGTTCTGGGCCGAATTGGCAAGGGGCGAAAACCTTGAGTTAAAATAGATTTTTGGAAAACGTAAATGAAAAATAGAGATTTCTATTCTAATTTCTGAAAATTGAAGCTGAAACCAAAGATTGTATTCGTGCACCGAACCATGGAGTTACGAATCGCGAAAAATCGAGTATGGCGATTAATCGTCGCTACGGAAACAATAACACAAACAAACAAACAGAACATTTATCACACTGAAAAGGCGATCAAGCTAAGTTGTATTATTTTTATGGTGTAAGACCCGTGTTTCAACTCGCAAAATATGTGTTGCGACCGACATAATCTCATTTGCATCAAAGCTCTAAGACCTCAAATTTGGATGGTGGTTGTAAAATTCTTCGCTAGTGCTCGAATAATAACGGGTTATAGAGAATAGTAGGTTAGTGCCGTGAAAGGGAAAACATATCCGGCAACGCTCATGCATTTCTTTATTTCTCATCATAAGTATATGGTGTGACCACTCATTTGAACCGTCTCGCAGAGACGGTTCAAATGAGTGGTCATAACATATATTTTGGTCCAGGTATAAGGAAAATAGATAGAGAATAGTAGGTTAGTGTCGTGAATGGGAAAAAATATCTGGCAAGGCTCAGGAAACGGGATGGGCGAGGCTCTGCCGAGCACTTCCCGTTTCCGAGCCGCGCCAGATATTTTTCTCATTCACGGCACTAACCTACTATTCTGTTTATCCCGTCAACACGTACAAATGGCTGTAAAATGCAAAAATTGTATTGACTGGATATCAAAAATGTTTCACGGCACCGTGCTTCACGGCACATACGCACTGTGTTGACGGGATAACATATATTTACCTACGCGGCGTGATACACTGAGCAATGCACTAACGTCATCTCACAAGATTCTCAACCTTATTGTTTAATTTACTTAATTTAATCTATGTAATTACCATTCAAACATTTAATTACTGTTCATATGCATTTAGTATACATTAGTACAATAATTATTAATTTCCACCCACTATTCATACAATTTAAGACAATTTACATAAACATTTCTTACTATACGTACAAGGGCCTTTTCGTCGTAGTTTAGCTCATATTACTGCATGCAGTTGTACAATTTATTAATATTTTCCAGTATAACTATAATACTATTAACCCTTAGACCGCTATCTTATTTTTTTGTCGTCTGCTGTTTATTTTCTATTTTCCATTTTTAACATCAAAAACATGCTTTGACAGCACTTTAGAATAATTTACAACATGCTTTGACAGCACTTCAGAATCATTTCCATAGGAAATGATTCTGAAGTGCTGTCTAACCATGTTTTTATTGAGAAATAAGGCAATATACAAACGCAACAGCAGACGACAATTGTTGTGAGTAGCGGCGTAAGGGTTAAATACTTTCATAATTTCATTATCGAGTCATGAGTCATTCTAACACCCCTTCAAATATATTTCTCCATATAATCGGCCATGTTCACATTTTCAGACAGTTGTCCTTTTTTCTTTTCAGACAAATATTCATTTCAGAAATATGTGCTTTTCAGAATATGAAAATCTTTTCCAGAAGTCTTTTTTTTTTTTTTAAATTTGTCCTTTTCAGAAAAAAAAATCCAGAGAAGAAGTCCCTTTCGTATTTTAGTCATACTGGACTGCGCATGGCCGGGCTATGACCACTTGGGCATTTCCGCTAAAGGAAAACATTACCATAATACACGAATCCTTTCCAGAGGTCCTTTTCCGAAAAATGTCCTTTTCCGAAAAAAAAGTCCGTTTCATATTCAAGTCACACCGGCAGTGCGTATGGCGGGATAACTTGGGAACTTCCGCTGAGGTAAAAAGTGAAAATTGTAGACGAATCCACTGAATTCTGTCTAAAAAACGCCCATTACAGACTATCATAAGTTTGCACTTACGAACATTTGAGCCGTACGACGTTTAGTGAAACGGCCCCGTGATATCGTACTGTAGTAAACGTAATTTACAGTAAAATGTTCGTAAGTGCAAATTTAGGATCGTCTGTATCGTACTGTAGTAACGTGGGGCCCGTTTCACTAAACTTTGTACGACTAAAATGTTCGTAAGTGCAACATTATGATAGTCTGTATATTTCTCACTAACACTGTTTTCTTGTAAACAATTATTGGATTTACATTTATTGAGCATAGGCTGCAATAAATGTAAATCCATCAATTGAAATTTTCAGACGATCCTAAATTTGCACTTACGAACATTTTACTGTAAATTACGTTTACTACAGTACGATATCAGGGGGCCGTTTCACTAAACGTCGTACGGCTAAAATGTTCGTAAGTGCAAACTTATGATAGTCTGTAAATTTCACATTAACAATATTTTCCTATATGCAATTATTGGATTTACATTTATCCACCAATTGCAATTTCCAGTTTTCAATTGCGTTTTCACTTACGAACATGTTAGTCGTACGAAGTTTAGTGAAACGACCCCCTGGTGGGTGGGGTAATGGGATATTTTGTGATAGACATTTTTTTCTGTTATAGTAAACGTAATGTACAGTACCAGGTGGGTGGGGTAATTGGACTTACTTAATGGGCATCTTGTGTGCGTCACAGGTCCGAGTCTTCCATCTGTGAACGACATCGACCATAAAGCAGCGAATTATTGGACAAACACCAGTGTTCCCCGTGTTTGTCCGTGTTATTTCAATACCTGGCTGTCTGTTTGACAAACGTGTATATTTAATTAGCACATCTCCGATCTCGTGTTGTCCTCTGTATTTACAAGACGGCATGGACATGTGGAACCAATAGGACAGTTTGTCCGCATGCACGATCGATAATCCGCCCGCTAAACCTCGTGGATTATCTCCTCGTACATGTGGACAACCTGTTGCATAATGACAGGCTGCACGTTTTCCGCTTTATAGGCAACAGGCTTATGTAATGCAGTGTAATGCAATGTAATTAGAGTTATGTACTCGGAACTACATAATGCCTACTGTTCCTATGTTTGTTCAATTTGTCATATGAAATATGCCCTGCGATTTTGTACCTAAGAACTTGTGCGATATTTCCTGAAATATATGTACATAAACTGTGATATGTTTTGTAAATGACGTCGAAAGATGACGAAATCTTCATAGCAAATGCGGCATTAAATTCCGCATTTTGCTATGAAAATTTCTTCAACTTCCGACGTCATTTACGGAAACTATCGTACATTTTGTAAATATTTTTCATGAAATATCGCATATGTTCTTAGCACAGACACTTTATGGCATAAACGAGAAATATCTACAAGGTATGACACTCTTTTCATCCTTTCAACCAACGGAAGTGGGTCCCACCTTGGGTCCGGCTCGGTAATTGTAACGCCTGCTGGTCCCGGCGTTCTCGCCCGTTACATTTACAGATTTAGCCAGCTGGGCCCAAGCTACACTAGTACCGCTTCCGTTGATTGAAAATATGGCGATTGTCCTACCTTCTAGATATTTAGAGTGTAAATATGTATGATTTAAAGAGCGTTTTGTCGTTCATACCACAACGTGCCTATGGTTCTTAGGTACAAAATCACTTGGCGTGTCTCATGTGTGATTTTGTACATATAACATATGCGATATTTCATGAAATATATGTACAGAAACTGTGACATGTTTCGAAAGATGACGAAAGTTTCGTAGCAGATGCGGAATTGAATTCCGAATTTGCTATACAAATCTCGTCAACTTTCGACGTTAACGGTACATGCCCACGTAGTATGCACAAACTGTCCTTTATAGGAATTAAATAAGTGTATAATTGTGGCACTATTCCACCAGTGCCCGCTATACAGATATAATCAATTAGTAATATTTATTTTACTGATAATAACTCGCGGTGGTATCAGGCTATTTTCATATGCAAATGAGGCATGATATTTTTTAATTATTTATACTAATTAAATGCGTCACATGAAAATATAATATTTTCGACAGATTATCAAGTATGATCATTGCACATCAAAACATAAATACAGAGAATAAATAGTAATGTCCGTTAACATTTTAAGGAAACACGGTTATCGCCCCTGATATCAGTGTGTAAATTTACGGCTAATATAAAATGTATAATAATGCCAATCAATACGTGGACTAACGGTGAATAATCTATATGCCACAAAATACGTGGACTAACGGTGAATGAATCTTTATTTTGCCACAAAATGTGTCAGATGATGTCTCTGATGTAAGTAACATTTTGTGCTTACTGAGTGGGAATGTACCTTTAAATACGGAAACTATCGTACATTTTGTAAATATTTCTTTATGAAATATCGCAGATGTTTTTAGGTACAAACTCACTTGGCGTGTCTCATATGAGACGAGCCATGTGATTTGTACCTAAGAACATGTGCGATATCTTACGAAAAGTATTTACACAATTTACAGTTGCGAAACAAATACAGTATTTGTAAAGATTTTGCATGAAAAATCGCTCATCTTCTTCTATATACATGTATTAGATACAAAATCACACGGATTGTCTCGAATCTGTTTCCCGAAGAGGTTCTGCTTGTGAATAAATGTATTAAAACGCGACCTACAGTGAAACCTATCTAAACCGGACACCCTGGGACACCCAGTGTCCGGCTTAGAGAGGTTTCACTGTAAATGAGGCATTTGATCATTCTGAGCCATAGTTGTGTGCTATGCGATCATGAACATACATTATCGCGTGGGATAAATCACCAAGAAACTCATCAAAAATAAGATCACAGGTGTTTTCTTCGTGTCCGGTTTAGAGAGGTTCCACTGTATATAAAACAAACAAAAGCACATGGTTATTTTTTACCGTAGACCCTCTCTAAAGCTGGCATTCTATGAGGCCGCAAGATGCCCGGTTTAGAGAGGTTCCATTGCACATATTAACCATGTTAAAAACTACCGTGTTGTATATATGATTTATAGTGGGATCTCTCTTAACCGGACACCCTGGGAGGTCCCCAGGGTGTCCGGGTTAGAGAGGTTCCACTGTACAATCCATAGGAGTTCATATATTTCTGCCAATGCTTGACCACCACCAATACAGGATGGACCAATGCACGAGGACTACATGAAACACTAACAAACACGGTGAACGTTCACGCCGTCACCATAGTAACGCTTATATTGTCATGTGATTAAAGCGGTTGACGTATTATACAAATTGAAAGTATGTAAATTTACATACACATGTAGTAATAGAGTACATACGGGACACGGTCTCTTTAATTCCTTCTCAAACCGTCGTGACAAACACATTAGCACTCGCCGAAGAAGTCGCGTCGTTACCATGGTAACGGACAGACGCCAGTCTCCCGTGGAGCGTACGTGATTCAACATCAGTAGTGAGCGTGACTAGTGCCCGAGCGGACGGCAACTTATATAGTACGGAAGGAACTATAGCCAACCGGACATCATGGACAATTGGCCAGACCTAAAGTAAGTGATGGGGTCGACTGGTTACCCATTATAGGAATGAATGGCCTTTTTGTGGAATTTATCGGGGTATAAACTTGGAAAAGTCGCGGGAATACTGGACGAAGCAGTATTCCCGCGACTTTTCCAAGTTTATATCCCCGATAAATTCCACAAAAAGGCCATTCATTCCTTATAATTCCAGCATTTGAAATAAATTCA
>CM055271.1:47693264-47739340 GCA_029237695.1 Conchocele bisecta | reverse complement strand
GGATCTGCACACGGTTCAGAAAATATTAGGTGAAAAGGGTGTATTATCATATCGTAGGCTCGTTTTCGTGTATTACAAATGTATGATAAAGTGCACGTGCATGCAAGTCACTATAATAGAGCTCATGTATCTTGCTGCTAAAAAATAAACACATATTGTAGCTCAGTGGTATCAACGTGGGAGAATATCCATACGATTGCAGAAATTGTGTTCATCCCATCTGGTCGAGAGTTCGAACCTCACAAAACGCATTACTTTTGTCGATATTATTGTGTTCTTTTTATGACTTGTTGCTGGAGATGGAAATAGGTGAAACGGCTAGGGTCGTCACTATGGCTGTATGACCTCAATGTGTCACGATATGCGGGAAAATACTCCCAGATCTTTCATGTAGACACATATGAAATGTGCATTTAGTTATTAGTTTTCTTCAAATATTACTAGCGTTCTACATGTGAACTATTTCATACTTAGTTAATGTAATTTGTAAGAGAAACACATATCAAAAAGAAATATGTAATAAAATATAAGCAAATAAAAAATATATATATTTATCAAAAACTAAGATTCGAACTCACTACCTACGGCATTGAAGTCCGTCACTCTAACCCAACGGCTACATAAGACATGAACACAAACCTCAAAATTAGTATTGAAAAGGAAAACAGGCACGGGTATATTTTTATAGATGCAGCTTGGAACACAACGGTTGACCAACGCCAATTTAACCCTTACACTGCTGATTTAAAGTTTGTCGTCTGCTGTTTGCGTCCTATTTTCCATTGTTCACATCTACGAAAATTGGAAATGTTAATTAATAAAGCCGTAAATGCCGTATTCCGATTAAGCTGAAAATTGGCATCCTAGTTGGATTTGTGTACCCACCTACACCTGTACCTATCTCTCCTCTCCTCTCTCTCTATTTTGTCTCTGATCACTGTGCATATATGGTTTTGGGTCTTTGAATTTGGAGGCCCAGCAGACCAGGGGTCGAAATCCGATATGACGCACCTATGCACAAAATTGACCACGATTAAAATAATCTAAGAATTATCCCGGAGTCAACGCCCCCTGCAGTGGGTGACGGGGGCCTCCCACTCTGCGGCCCACATGGTCTTTGTGTCTTTGGATTTGGAGGCCCAGAATGGAGTCCCAAATGGGATATGTTGGCCGTTTTGCCGAATATTCCGTCTTTGCACCCCTATCGGGCCTCAATTAAACAACTCCATGAATTATCCCGGGGTAACGGACAATGCCCGGGAGTAGTGGGGACCTGTCCTGTCGCTCATATGGTCCGGTCTTGGCTCTTACATATAAATGCAATTTACTTCAATTAAGAGTAATCTATAGTTACTTCCCGTAATATTGCTCTTTCTTTATCCTTTTATCACCGTTACTATAGATACACGTCGTTTAAAAATGAGGTTATCAGAATGAATCGATTTCCAAAATTAGCAAGTGTTGATCGAAAATAGCCATGTTGCTTCGGTAAAACAATAGATCCAATGGCGTATATTGTGAAAAATTATTAGCAATGGTTGAGGGAGGTCAAGAGTATCCGTACGGTTACCGAAATCTACCACACGATTTCCCCAAAATAATGTTGCTCTATCCTTGGCTGTGTTAATTGGACAGACGGAAAACGATAGCTTTTTATTGGCGATTTGGCTGTCCATTTACATGTATATCTACTCTATCATCAGAGATAATAAAGATTGATGTGGAGAGAGGTGGATACACGGAATACCAGAGTGAAATGGAGAGAGGTGGACACACGAGGAAATAGAGGGAGATCGAGAGAGGTGAACATCCGTGGGAATAGAGTGAGATGGAGAGAGGTTGAAACACGAGAGAAGACAGTGAAATGGAGAGACGTGAATACACGAGGAAAGAGAGGGAGATGGAGTGACCTGGACACACGAGGGACGAGAGTGAGATAGATAGTGACGGACACATGAAGGAAGACATGGAGGTGGAGTAAGGTAGACATACAAGGGATGGAGTGAGATAGAGAGAGGTGGACATAGTGTGGATATAGTTGAAAACAGTTGGACATTCGGGGGGAGACATGAGGTGCAGAGAAGTGGCGATAAGTTGGAAGAGACGTAGAAAGAGAGATAGTTACCGACGGGGAAAGAGTGAGATGGACAACGTAATTAGACGAGGGTGCGATATGGAGATAAGTGGGAATACTGGGGAAGGAAGAAGAGAGATGGAGAAAGGAGGACAGAGGGAGGAGATGAAGAGAGGTGAAGTCAGTGTGATTAGTTTGAAGTATTTAAATTAAGTATGTGTATCAACTTAAAAAACACGATTGCTGTCGACATCTTAGTAAAGTAGTTAGTGTACACCATAAATTGCATTGGACAAATGGATATTGACTTCCTTTGAATACATATCGAATTGTATTAATAGTTTGAAAAAAGAAACGCGGTTATCTCCCCTGACCTCAAGATTAATGATTTCCGTCATACACAAATAATACAGCATAGTACCAATATGTGTACCCGGTAATAAAAATGAAATGCTCTTTGTATATATTATTGAGATCTCTAAATGCTGAACCCAAAAAATATAACCCCTACAATACATCCCAATATGAGGGAAACCGTCTTTAACCTTTACTACGCAGAATTAAATTGTGTCGTCTGTTGGAAATGTTTTATTTTCAATAGTTCTCGATAAAAATCTGTTTTGACAGCGCATGAGAATCGTCTCCACTAGAGACGATTCTCTAGTGCTGTCAAAACAGGTTTTTTGTTTAGAATTAAGGCAAAAAATGAAAAACAGCAGACGACAATTTTCGTCTCCCGCATAGTGAGGGTTGAGATATATCCCACGCAAAGAAGATATGTTTACAATTTGACTATAGTTGACCGGAGAAACCCTTCAAAAATACTGAGCGGTGTAGACCGTATCAGCTATACCAGCACATATATTGTATACCAAGTTTTATTATATTCCGTTGTGACTAAAATACAGTCATGTAACTGGAACATATGTATAGTGGAATAGACACATTTAAGTCAGTAAGACCATAAAGAAGGTATGGCGTTAAATATATATCAGTCTAAACTCGACGCTGGTTGCAAAAGCCATTAATCGTTTTGTCCGTCGCTGAACCAAATTGTTAATGTCCATATCATATAAATGTGTCAGGTTCTATTTTTAAATACGTGGGTAGAAAAACTCGTCTAGGATATCATACCAGACTACACATACAACGAACGAGTAATGTTACCAACACGTAAACACATGTAAAAGTTGTCTATTACCATGATTACTGGTCGACAAGTTAACATAACTTGAATGCATATGTGTAAATAGTGTGATTAGTGTGTGTAACTAATATATTAAACAGGAACTATATATAGTCAATGTCCTTGAATAATACCGGCATTTACAGATACACAACTGACTGCGTTAATCTTGCCCAGATTACCAATGTTTCTGAACATCTGTTGGCAATGGCAACTGTCAATCATGCAATTTAATGGTCTGAGTCTGAGCTGTAGCACAGCACAGGCTCATCCAACCAAGCTGCTTGGTTTCAAGCAGATTATTTAAGTATTTTGAAGTAAATAACTTGACAAATATTGGCAAGATTAACACAGGCGTTAGTGTACAGATATGTATGGAACGCCTTTACTGCCTCGTCATGCTTCCAGCGGTGATGTCCTGTATTGTCAGCGTGATATTTTATACAAACATCTATAGATTATTTGTCGACTTTGTGTTAGCATTTGCTAACGTCTTTATATTGTGTACGAACGTCTTTTTATTGTTTACAAACATCTTTATATTATATACCCACACCTTTATATTATTTGCCGACTTTGTGTTATTATTTGCGAACGTCTTTATATTGTGTACGAACGCCATTGTATTATGTACGAACGTCTTTATATTATATACACACACGTTTATATTATTTGTCACATTGTGTTATTAGTTGCTAACGTCTTTGTATTGTGTACGAACGTCTTTATATTATATAGCCTGCACACACCTTTATATTAGTTGCCGACTTTGTGTTATTACTTGCTAACATCTTTATATTGTGTAGGACCGTCTTTGTATTGTGCACGAACGTCTTTATATTATATACACACACATTTGTATTATATGCCGACTTTGCATGCTTTGTGTTATTATTTGCTAACATCTTTATATTGTGTACAAACATCTTTATGTTGTTTCGTTGCGTCGTTATGTCAATCATCGTTATTATGGGTCATATTCAGCGGGGAGAATTTATCCGTACACCGGCTACGTCAAGGTAAGGACACACTAAAGGGTGCGATATCGCCCAGGGGCTATAGGTTAGAACACACCAAATAATTTGTGTCGAGGCATGGTGATCACAATGACGTCCGGGTGTCCGTGCGTCCGTGCGTGCGTCCGTCCGAAAGCTGCATTAAAGTTTTTAAATACCTTATGTCTCTGTTGTGTTTGTTTGTTGGGGTCTAACAGCATATCAACAGCTAAGGTCATGTAAGGCCGGGTCAATGGGTTTAGTACTAAGTCCCATATATTATCTGTACATCTGTACATGTACATATACATGCTCAAGTACATATACACATGGTGGGAAAATCCCAAAATCAGAACTGAATATTTACAATAACAAAACTATATATTCAGCCGTGAAATCAGAATAATCCTGATCTGATGCCAGGTCCTCGCCACACCAGAATCACTTGGCCCCCTCCCAAAAGCAGTATGATCAGTAATAATCTTACTACTTTTATAATGGGCAATAACCCAATTCAACTCCCAGGTAACAAAAGAGCCAAAGATAGAAACGTACACGAGGGCCAAACCAGGCAAATTGTGATTCCTATAAGGAGGAATCCCACCGTTAATTTACACCATCGCGTTCGCCCGACCAACCACCCACCTTATATCTCTGTAATCGTAAGTAAGATTTTCTTGAAACTTCGTATGATTATTGGTCATCATCCATATATGTATTCTGTGTTCCACTCATGCGGCACATGTGCCCCAAGGTCAATGTCAAATGACTTAGAAGTTTGCGTCCAAAGTCTTTGTCCAAATTTGCGTTGAACTTTTCACATACCTACTATCTCTGTAACCGTAAGTCAGATTTGTTTGATACTTCGTATGCTTATTGGTCATCATGCGGCCCCTGTGCCCAAGGGCAAGGGTAAAAGTCTTAGAAGTTTGCATTAAATTTGTTGTCAAAATTTGCATTAATGTTTTTGTCAAAATTTGCATTAAAGCTTTCAGGTACCTACTTTCTCTGTAACCGTAAGTCGGGTTGGCTTGAAACTGTATATGCATGCTTATTAGTCATCATCCATATATTCATTCTCTATCCCATGCATGCAGCCACTGTGCCCAATGTCACTGTCAACTGATTTAGAAGTTCACCTCGTTTGTAAGGCAAAAATGTTAAAAGTTTTAGTTTTTCTTTTTTCCATAACTCATCAACCGCTTCACCAATTGTGATTATATTTGGCCACAATGTGCGTCAATGGATCGTGCTTTGTTTTGCATACGACTCACGTCCGACCGCCCAAGGTCAAGGAGGACTTGATTCTTTTTTGATCAAGCTATCAGCGAGGGGATTAGCTTCGTTTAACGATGCCAGTTCTTGTTTTTCAATGTATATGTTGCTACATTATATATATATCTTACCCTGATATCACCAGATACCTAGGCGGGCTCGACATGCTGGCCACGGCCATCTGGTACTATATACAGAATCCCATCCAACTTTCACTATTCGTATGGATGGTGTGGGACCTACTTGCTAATGACCAGCAGCCAGTGTGTACTGGTTCAGCATGAATTAAACAACAGGTTCACTTACTCCTAGAAAGAAAAACCCGACCTCGCCATGTCCCCCAATATTGTTTACATTTTTTGGCCATGGAAACTAAATTTACATCACGTGACCAACTATGTATGTGACCTCAAAACACCCGCACTGCGTTTTTTTATACCGGGCTATTTTTGCATAACCTCTTGCCGATTTCGCACCATTAATATTCGGTAACCTATACAAAAGTAGTCCGGTATAAACAAACTAGTTCGGGTGTGTTGAGGTCACAGACACAGTTTGCTTGTAAATCGTGAACCATTAATTACTACCCAGTGTCACTTGAGGAACATGTTGGGTTTTCAGCATATTTGTAGCATTTAAAAGAAAACACTGAGCCTGTTGGTCAAGTGATGTAAACAGAGTTTCCGTGGCGAAATAATGGAATCTAAAAATTATGTTCGTAAAACATGGATATGCCTCCTTGGCATACTGGACTGGACTTTAACTAGAGAGTGTGTGTAAAAATGAAAAAGTTAAATTTACACAAAATTCAAAGTTATTTGAGTAAGTCTTACAAACATTGTGACTTAAAAAATTGCTTTCAGCACCATTTTGAAGGTCACAAGGGTCCAGGTCATGTCATTGGTGGTGTAATTGCATCACTCATGTTCAGGTGAACAAACTGTCCAAATAGTAAAGTAATCCTTCAAGTTATTCTGAAGATATTACATGATGAAGAAACTCTTACAAATTTTTCTACTTTTGACGTAAATGTACACGGACGGACGGAGACGGACGGACCATTATTGGGGTACATGACAAATGCAGAACCAGTACAGACCAGTTACCGAACTACTTGTGCATACCCCCTTGGCGATTTCGCACCATTTAGTATTCTCTAACCTATAGGAAAAAGGAATGGTGGTGGCCCACATGAAGTAGCCGGTGTACAGACAAATTCTCCCCGCTGAATATAACCCATAATAACGATGACTGACATAACGACGAAACGAAACAACATAAAGACGTTTGTACACAATATAAAGACGTTAGCAAATAATACCACAAAGTCGGCATATAACATAAAGGTGTGTGTATTTAATATAAAGACGTTCGTAAACAATACAACTAAGTTCGTACACAATATAAAGACGTTAGCAAATAATAACACAATGTGAGCAAATACTATAAAGGTGTGTGTACGTAATATAAAGACGTTAGCAAATAATAACACAATGTGAGCAAATAATATAACGATGCGTGTATATAATATAAAGACGTTCGTAAAGAATACAAAGACGTTCGTACACAATACAAAGACGTTAGCAAATAATAGCACAAAGTCGACAAATAATATAAAGATGTTTGTATAAAATATAAAGCTGACAATACAGGACATCACCACTGGAAGTATAACGAGGCAGTAAAGGCGTTCCATAGATATGAGTGTGTTTCTCGGTATTTCACAGGTGGAAAACCCCCATTGTTTTAGGTCGTGATATAACTCCCAGTGGTGTGTTAGATTAGAGACACTCACTCATCAAAACATACGTATGGTGTGTTGAGCGGGAATACAAGATTCCGAGAGAATGGTGTGTCCGTGTGGTAAAGGTGAAAGGTCAAGGTCAAATGCGGGGTTACGCAGACAGAGGACAATGCAGCAGGAGGAACAGTTCAAGGTCAAATTGGAAAAAGTGAGTGTGGACGTACATGTACAGTTGTGAATACAGTGATACCTCTCTAAACCGGACACCCTGGTCCCAGGGTGTCCGGTTTAGAGTGTTCCACTGTAAATCAGGCATATGATCATTTTGAAATGTATATACATGCTTTTCAATCATGAACATACATTAAACATCTCAGAAAAATTATCACGAAGCTTATCAAAAATAAGATCACATATGTTGCCTTAGTGTCCGGTTTAGAGAGGTTCCACTGTATTGTTTATTTTGATTCACGAGACATCGTTAGTATTAAAGGGGCACATCAGGATTGTTGGGAAAATGCTATAAATATAAATGTGTTTTCATCATGGCCCTGTGTAAAGTGGTTTAATTGAAGATATATGAAGATACTAGGACTGCTGGGTTGTATCAATTGTCACCGAAATCAGCACATACGCAACAATATAGGAAATCCGATATGTACGTACCTATATGGGTGAAAATAGAAACAACTAAGCGGTCCTAGTATCGTCATATATCTTCAATTAAACCACTTTACACAGGACCATGATGAAAACAAGTTCTTATTTTTTGGCAGCATTTTTATTTATTTTTTTAAATTAAAATATGCCCCTTTAAACTTTAAGATGCTATTATCCCACTTTCCCAATAGGCATTTGGCGTGTTTCCGCTTTCATCGATATAACTATATATTTACATAAACAAGGCTTCTAACAATGGTCGGACACGACCTTGTTTCATAATAAAATAGCATGTTTAAAATTGTAATTTTCTATGTATTCTATGTATTTCTGCAGGATAACGATACTTCTCAAATGAGCATATGAACTTGCCACTATAATATTGACGTTAGAGCCTTAAAACACATTATTTCATTTCTTATAATACGAGGTTGTGTCCGACCAGGGAAAAGCAGCTGTAATACGATATTGTGTGCATAATTTTGTTCTAACTATGCTATTTTAGCAAGATAACAATAATTCCCAAATGAACATGAGCACTTTCGGCCAAAATATTTAGTCACATTAGGGTTAATAAAATCGCGGAATTTGTTAGGATACCTATAGTGTCCGACCATAGTTAGAATCCTTGTTCATATTATATAGTTTTCTATATTTTAGTGCCTAGTACATGTGTACGGTCTAGCGTGGTGTAGCGATATAGTGAAACCTATTGCCTATAAAGCGGAAAACGTACATGGGCCCGGATATCGCTGAATATTATCCATTTTATTTATGAGATGTCGTCAGTAATACCATTGTTATGTATTTATAAAAAGTGTATTTGTCTCTGGAATTGCATCTATTAACGCATCGTCATGGTCACTTGTATCTTTTTATGAAAATGCAATATTTTTATATAATTCCAGCACAAAAATATTTACACAATTCCCTAACATTTGATTGGTCCGTAGCAAGTCTCTGTTTATATCCCAGTAAACTCCCACGCCGAACTACTTTCCGTAACCGTCAGGCGCAGTTAAAATAATTCTTAAGAAAACGGAAAATAAACACATTTTCTTGATGAATTTAATTCAAATGCTGGAATTATAAGGAATGAATGGCCTTTTTGTTGAATTTATCGGGGATATAAACTTGGAAAAGTCGCGGGAATACTGGACCTTCGTCCAGTATTCCCGCAACTTTTCCAAGTTTATACCCCGATAAATTCCACAAAAAGGCCATTCATTCCTATAGTAACTCATGTCGAAAGTTGACAATAATATGAGAGCCCATGCGAATGTTTTTCATCAATTTCCGAGAGAAAATGGGTACCGTTTTCTAAATAAATATCGGCGAAAACCGGCGATGCAATGCGGAATGTAATTAGTTAGGTCCCTGTAATACATACTTTTGACGAAATCGCATTATATTATACAGTGGAACCTCTCTAAACCGAACACATAGAACAATAAGTGTTTAATTGTTGATGGGTCTCACTGTAATTTATATAGACCGCTAATGACTCTTCGTGTTAGCATTGAACAGCAGCATGTTTCGGCACGCTCATATACCTGAAGATGCATGATGGGTAAAACATGTCGACACGTAAAAAAATGACCGGGAAGAAAAAAAAGAAGAATATTGTGTTTATATCGCTAACAACCGACTGACTATTGGTAACCACCTTATTGTTGTGTTCTGGAGATGTCTACCTAACTATCTATGCCAAAACGCAAACGGAAAACAAATATACAGACGCCAAAAGTAACTGTTAAAAATGTGTGTGTACAGGCCGGTGAACAATGTAAGCAAACCGCTATCTTGAATCCACCAGCCCCGGTATTTTCACATATGTCTGCGACACAATTGAGTGAGACTGGTATGCTGTATGGGGTAGCTAGTGACATGATCATCAACAGAGATGTGCCACATATCTACCCGCAACACCCAACGCCTAGTATTGGATCTCCTATCATGACTGCCTATACCCCACCCACAATGGCTACAACAGGGGCAGTGTCATATATGCCCAGCATAGACTATCAGAGGCAGCCTACTACTCCAGTAGCATTCCCCGGGCATGATGGATCTCTTCATCAACGTAGTCCCCAAAATGACAAAAACTCAATGAGTGTCATACATGAAGCATTAAAACGTATGGAGGACAGTACGGGTACAATTAGTGGGAAGGTACAAAAGTTGGATGAAATTTAAAACCAGCTAAACTGGGTCATAAATAAAGTACACAATATTGATCAAGAAATTAAACAATTGAAAGTGAAATTAACTGACTATGAAAGAGGTATGGAGTTTTTCAATTCATCTTTCCAAGATATAAAAACTGAAAATGATCATAATAAGCAGTTGTTACAAAATATGCAGACATCAATGGTTGAAAATGTGTCCCTGAAACATGACCTACAATCACTGAATGAATCTTTATTAGATGTGCAAACCCGGTCCATGAGAAGCAATCTGGTTTTTAGAAGAATCCCTGAGGCCACATCTGTTGTTGATGGTGTTTTTGTACCGGAACGCAATACAGAAGAGGTACTAACTGACTTTTTAAATAACGAGATGGGATTTGAAGGGACCCCAAATATTGAACGTGCACATAGAATGGGTCCACGCCGACATAATGAACCACGTCTGCTAATCGCCAAATGTAATGACTTCAAAGAGAAGGAACAGATTCGCCAGTCAGCGGCCACCACATTAGTGGGCAAACCGTATGGGGTAAATGAACAGTTCCCGCCTGAAATTGAATCCCGAAGGAAGCTGCTGTATCCGGTGATGAGGGATGCAAAACGGTCAGGTGGTAGGTGTCGTTTAGTAGTGGACAAACTGTACATCAATGGTCAGCTATTTAAACCACATTCGACATCAGGAAATAGAGATCCATACCAACCCGGCCACCCTGTACCACCACCCGCGTACCCCAATCAACCACCCTGGACCGCCACCCGTGAACCATGGACCGCCACCCGCGAACCCCGGACCGCCACCCATGAACCCCGGACCGCCACCCGTGAACCATGGACCGCCACCCGCGAACCCCGGACCGCCACCCATGAACCCCGGACCGCCACCCATGAACCCCGGACCGCCACCCGTGAACCCCGGACCGCCACCCATGCACACCAGACCGCCACCCGCGAAGCCCGGACCGCCACCCGCGAATCCCGGTCCACACCATTAGGACAATGTGGCACATGAGCATATGAGAATTGGATCACTTAACGTGTGTGGTATCAAGGATAAACTAAATATTCCAGAATTTGAACAGTTTACATGGAATTATGATATCGTCTGTATTCAAGAAACTCATCTGCACGAGTATGACTCAGTTGTCTTTCCTGGATACACAATACTGCGTAACGATCGTAAACAACACAAATCGACCCGCATATACGGAGGCATATGTGTACTTGTAAAACAATCATTACTCCCACAGGTGACCCTACTTGACACAGCGTCGCAATTTGTTCTGTTTCTAAATATTGCTGGTATTCATAGAGGAAACAGAAGACATTGCAACACTCTGCTTGGTACGGTGTATATCCCACCGGAGGGCTCCCTATACACAGACGGAGATTGGAACATTGAAATAGAAAATGAACTTTCTCGATTATGCAACATTTACGACGAAGTCTGTCTAGTTGGAGACTTCAACAGTAGAACAAAAATGTTATGCGATCATGTACAAGACAATGATTATATCACAGAATTCATTGACGATGAGGATATTGCAAATTTCATGTGCAGCAGCCAAATGTTAGCAGATGCAAATATTCTCATGGACAGGGTATCCTGTGATACATGTATCGGCAAACCCAATAACTGGGGATATAAGTTAATAGCTTTGTGTAAATCTACAAATCTGTACATTGCCAATGGGCGTATGGGATGTGATAAGGGCGTTGGAAAAGTGACATGTAATGCTACGAGTCTAATAGATTATGCTCTACTCACCCCATTATTGCTTCTCTCGACAACCGAGTTCACAGTACATGAATTGAATCCTCTACTTTCAGACGTACATTGTGCTATTTCATTTGATTTCAATATCTCGAGTAATCCAATTTTAGCACACAACGGTAGGCCGGAACACATATTGCGAAATTGGAATCCTAATAAAATCCACGAATTTGTAAATAATATCGATGAACATGTAATCCAGAGTTTACACACGGAACTAGACACAATATTAGTCAATGAACGCTCTCGTAGAACACACGACCAGGCTGCACCAGACAGCACGGGCAGCGCTACGGTCGACCAATCATCGTTTGATAATTTCGTGTCGCGTATAGGTCATTTGTTTACACAGACCGCATACAGAACGTTTGGCCAGGCGCGTCACGGCCAGGTGCGTCGTAAAAATAATATAAACAGACCGTGGTTTGGAAATGAGTGTAGTATAAATAGGAGATGTTTTATGCAGGCTAAAAATGCATATCATTTTCATAAAACGGCACACAATAAAACGATTTTACATCGTGCGAGTAAAATATATAAGAAAACAATTACTACGCATGCGAACAACTATAAACATAAATACGGTGCACGAATACAACAAATGCAAAAGGCAAGACCTAAAGACTTTTGGAAGCTTTTAAACGGCGTCCAAAACACCGAACATATCACTTGCATTCATGTTAATCAATTTTATAACTACTTTAAAGACATGAATGCCATTGATCATATTAATGAGTGAGTGAGTGAGTGAATAGGGTTTAACGTCCGCTTTTCTGACATAGAGGTACAAGCCTCAGGGAGTCTACACGCAGACGGGTCAACGGGGTCGTGTCCCGTATCCACCTGTCCGAGGGGGGTAAATCCCAACTTCAGAACTCAATATTTACAATCAAAATATATATTCAGTCCTGAAATTAGAACAACCTGATCTGGTGCCAGGCCCTCGCCACACCAGCATCATTTATCCCATCCCTAAAAGTAATAGGATTAGCGCTAATCTTACTTTTATATATGGGGCATAGCTCGACTCAATTCTCACATACAAGAAAGCCAAAAATGTACATGAGGGCCAAATCCGGTATAGTGGGTTCCGGAAAGTATGAACCCAATCGTTAAGCCAGTTTAGTCGCCTTTTACGACAAGCAATGGCTACTGCAGCACTATTCTCAGGATCAGTTGATCCCGCCCCGGTGCCTGCACGGGGCCATCATATTAATGAACAACATATTATTGATGCTGCAGCAGATATAAATTTACCGAATAATGAAGACATTAACACGCCTATATCAGCAAATGAGATACTCTCAGCGATTTCCAAACTGTCAAACAACAAGGCTTGTTCTCGCGATTCTATACTTAACGAATATATTTCAAACACTAAACACATAATGTTAAGTCTCTACGTGAAACTGTTTAATCATGTTTTTGAAAGTGGAATTGTACCAAATGATTGGCTCGAAGGTCATATAATACCAATTTATAAGCATAAGGGCTCAAGGCATGATTCTGACAAGTATAGGGCAATAACAATAGTTAGCTGTCTTGGTAAAGTATTCACTTCTATAATTACAAATAGGTTGACAACATATGCTGAACAGAATGGGCTTATAACTGAGGCACAGGCTGGTTTTCGGAAAGGATATAGTACGGCTGATAACATTTTTACTTTACATGCAATTATAGAAATACTATTTAGTAAAAGACAACCTCTTTTCTGCGCATTTATTGATTTTAGGAAAGCTTTTGATACTGTATGGAGAAATGGCCTCTGGTATAAGCTGTTGATGTCCCGCATAAACGGGAAATGTTTAAACATAATTAAAAACATGTATAAATGTATTAAATCTTGTGTTAAAGTATGAAATGACTTTTCAGAATACTTCCCAAGCATGGTGGGTGTCAGGCAGGGTGAAAGTATGTCACCATTTTTGTTTGCCATGTTTTTGAACGACCTTGAAGATTTTCTCAATGTATGCGGTATTGTAGATTTACAATCGGTTACATCTGACATGTTTTAACATCTAGATATATATGTTAAACTATTCTTGTTATTATACGCTGACGACACTATTCTCATGTCTGAGACAGAAACTGGGAGGGTGACGTTTTTAATATTTAAGAAGATGTATATACATTAGGATATTTTCTGAGTTAATTAATATATAGTGAAACCTCTCTAAACCGGAAACCCTGTGAGGTCCCCATGGTGTCCGGCTTAGAGGGGTGTCACTGTAAATCAGACATTTGATCATTCTGAGCCATAGTTGGGTGCTATGCGATCACGAACAGACATTATCAACTGAAACAATGACCAATAAGCTCATACAAATAGCATCAGTATGTGATGGCCAAAAGCAGGGCGGCGGGGAAACGTTGAACAAACTGTAGATGGTTTTCTTCACGCTAAGGCATGGAGCATGTTAGAAATATGGTATGCTGTGGTATAACGGCACAGTGTGTACACTTTACTTGTATGATCTTGTTTCCTGTGACCACCCACCAGCATGGTAACCAAGGGATACAACTACACGAGCTGAAGAGTGAGATGGCGGAGACGGGAATTACTGACGTCATACCAAACTCATTCGCTTGCTGAACAAGGCGGATGCCGACCACGACAGGTTTATCACGTACAATGAGTTTATCGACATGGTAAGGCCCGTGGAATATTTCTAGAAAGTTCGCTAATTTCTCTCTTATAATACATTGAGCTCTATTGAATGGGCTAAGTCCTCTCTCGCCCGTTTGTATACGCCCGTTTGAAAAATGGGACGTATTATGTATTCCAGTTGTACGAGCCGGCGGGCGGGCGGCGATATGTCACAACTTGTCCACGCAATGACTTCTTGACGGATCGTAAACAAAAATGGTATACACATTTATCACGGCAAGATGAAGAACCCTATTGATTTAAAAACAAAAATAGGATGACATATCTCCCGTTGGCGGCCATTTTTAATTTTCACATTATGTATCCTTGTATGCGCAATAACTAGTATTCTGCTTGACAGATCGTAACCAAATTCGGTACAAATGTTTATCACACGAAATGAAGAACCCTATCGATTTTCAGTGAGTTACGTGGCGAATTTCAGTTGACAGGTCTGCACTATAGTGACATGCACTATTGTATATATTCCAATATTCAAAATGGAAGTTACAAGTCAGTGCGTGCTATCAACAACATTGGAGATAGTGGATTGGCAACAGTTTACATATTACAGTAAATTCCAATGGCGGATTCAGGGATGGGGAGCGTCATCCCTTCGGGATTCCAGATTTTTAGTTTAAAAATGCAATTCAGAAACTGACATCTGTAGCCTGTTTCACCAACATTGCAAAGTATACGTATATGTTCCTACACCAGGGGTGGGTAGTTTTATTTATGTATCCGCGCTACATTCCCCTCATGTACATACCACACAGTAAACGCAACATCCCATGGTTTTATTCCTTAAAGGTACATGCCCACGCAGCAGGTTACACTGTACTACTACTTTTCATTTTCTGTCATGCCTTATATGAGCCATTTGTCTACCCACTAACGAGTTATTTTCGATTACGGCGCGTTTTAATTGGTGTTAAATCGCATTTTATATGCCGCTACCAGAAAGGGTATTTTCCGACCTCGTGCTATTTTTACCAATACACCTCACGTGACACGGTCAATCATATCACATATTTGACATGCGCAGTGAAGTATCGGAAGTTGAGAAGAAAAATCTCTGTTCGAGTCCAAATCTAAATCTCCACGTAACTCTTTCCATTTGGTGATCTGGTCGCCAATATTAACCACTCTAGCTCTGTACTGCCTGTCCCTCAGACATTTCGCCTTTTTTTTGGCCTACGCCGTTTCATGCAATTTCCGTCCTGGACGTTTCGACATGTTGATATTCTTGTTTACATATTGGGAAGCCTACTGGTGCGCGTAGTATACTGCGCATGCGCACCGCAAGCCGTGATGTGAAAGTCGTCGTCCCCGCACATTATCAAAATAGACTGTTACCGCCGCGCGTCGCTAACAGTAAATTGATAATTAATAAATGATTATATTTGTATAGCGGGCACTCGTAATTTTTAGAACTGGTGGAATAGTGACATAATTGTACACTTATTTAATTCCTATAAAGAACATTGTGTGCCTACTGCGTGGGCATGTACCTTTAAGAGATAATATCTTCAATTGTTTGCCTTCTGTTGTTTTCAGATACACTCATCTATTTTTCAACCTATTTCAACTGTTACTCGGCCTGGTGCTGGAGATTGTACATAAATGGTGGAGAATCCTCATCATCTATGTGGGCGGAGCTATAGGCGACGAGTTTGTTATATATATATAGCAATGTAGGCGTGGTCAATACACTACCGCCTGCGCCAATTTGTTTCAAAATACTTCATTATGTTTGAAATCAAGCGCTTTAGTTATCTGAGCCTGAGCTGTGTTAATCTTTCTATTTTTTGTATATTTCTTAATTTCAAAATACATGTACTTGAATATTATCCTTGATTGATTGATTGATTGGTGTTTAATGGCCTATCAACACATAAGGTCATTTAAGACCGGGTCAACGGGTACGATCCCGTATCTAACCCCATTAGGGGTGGAGGCGGGGAATCCCAAAATCAGAACGGAATATTTACATCGAAAACAAATATATTCAGCCTGAAATTAGAATAAACTGACCTGGTGACAGGTCCATATCACATCAAAGTCACTTGGCCCATTTCCCTAAAAGTAATACGATTACGAATAATCATAATAATCACAAAAGGGGTACAACCAGACTCAACTGTCACATACAAGAATGCCAACGGCGTATGTGAGGGCCAAACCAGGTATCCGTTCGGGGTTCCGATAAGGATGAATCCCATCGTCAAATTACCCATCGCATGTTCCCACCTGCCACCCACTGCCTCAGAAGTTGCTATAGGGGCCGTTACTTGTGACTTTCAAGTTCGGCAACATGTTTATGACAGGATATGGGATCACGTGATCTATTGTTTACACTGCAGTAATGGCGGCTTCCATGATGTCTCATGTAAATCTTATTTTTCATTAATACGACTGCGGTTTCTTCCCGTTAATGATGACTATATTCCATTCGTTAACACTAAGAGTCCGCCAATACCAACTTTAGCAGTATTACTGTTGTAGTTAGTCTGAACATTCTGCAGAGAAGTTGTTAATACTCGGTTGAACCGTCTCGGCGAGACGGTTCAACTGGGTGGTAACAACATACACTTTGGATGGGTAGCGGGGGTACCCAGTAGATTGGCCGGACCAGTATTATGATGCTTCCGGCGCCCTTGAATTTGGTATTGGCGGAATCGTAGTGTTAACGGCTGGAACATGGTCATCACTGAAAGGAAGAACCCGCAGTCGTATTAATGATAAAATAAGATTTACCCCGATACCTCATAGGCGCCCCATTACTGCACTGTAAACACTAGACCACGAGATCACATACCATGTTATGAGTTAATTATATATCGTGTCCTATATGCAGGGACCGTGGTACACTCGGTGACGGACTACGACGTCAAGTTGGTGGGAGCCAGTGGCGGATGTTACGCCATTATAGGGGCCCACCTCGCCTCGGTTATCATCGTACGTCCATGAATGTTTATTTACTTGATGGGACCTATCTTAACTTGACACTGTATATGCTGTAGCCAATCACTTTACTTCAATCGTTTTGTTCGTCAATAAATAATGCAAAACTAATATGAAATGAACTTCATTCTCTGTTGCATCTAAATACAAACGAGACGAGCCATGTGGCTTTGTACCTAAGAAATCCAAGAAAATAATGTTTAAACAGTTTTAACACAAACTGTGATATTTTCGGTAAATGACGCCGAGAGTTAACACACATTTCAAAGCAAATACTAAATTCTATTCCACATTTCGTCATCCTTCGACGTCATTTCCGGAAATCATTGTAAATTGTGTATAGTTTATATGTTTATATAGTTCATGAGATATCACATCTTCTGATGTACAAACCACATTGCCTGTCTCAAATGTGGATCCCAATTATTCTAGGGACCCAGCTGAACTGTATTTATAGGTTATTTGATTTATATGTGGATATACGCACGAGTTCCGCAGCGAGCGCAATATCGTTGCGCGGCGGAACGAGTGGCATTTATCCCGTCAACACAGTGCGTAAGTGCCGTGAAACACGGTGCGCAAATGACGCAAAGTATACGTATATGTTCCTACACCAGGGGTGGGTAGTTTTATTTATGTATCCGCGCTACATTCCCCTCATGTACATACCACACAGTAAACGCAACATCCCATGGTTTTATTCCTTAAAGGTACATGCCCACGCAGCAGGTTACACTGTACTACTACTTTTCATTTTCTGTCATGCCTTATATGAGCCATTTGTCTACCCACTAACGAGTTATTTTCGATTACGGCGCGTTTTAATTGGTGTTAAATCGCATTTTATATGCCGCTACCAGAAAGGGTATTTTCCGACCTCGTGCTATTTTTACCAATACACCTCACGTGACACGGTCAATCATATCACATATTTGACATGCGCAGTGAAGTATCGGAAGTTGAGAAGAAAAATCTCTGTTCGAGTCCAAATCTAAATCTCCACGTAACTCTTTCCATTTGGTGATCTGGTCGCCAATATTAACCACTCTAGCTCTGTACTGCCTGTCCCTCAGACATTTCGCCTTTTTTTTGGCCTACGCCGTTTCATGCAATTTCCGTCCTGGACGTTTCGACATGTTGATATTCTTGTTTACATATTGGGAAGCCTACTGGTGCGCGTAGTATACTGCGCATGCGCACCGCAAGCCGTGATGTGAAAGTCGTCGTCCCCGCACATTATCAAAATAGACTGTTACCGCCGCGCGTCGCTAACAGTAAATTGATAATTAATAAATGATTATATTTGTATAGCGGGCACTCGTAATTTTTAATAGTGACATAATTGTACACTTATTTAATTCCTATAAAGAACATTGTGTGCCTACTGCGTGGGCATGTACCTTTAAGAGATAATATCTTCAATTGTTTGCCTTCTGTTGTTTTCAGATACACTCATCTATTTTTCAACCTATTTCAACTGTTACTCGGCCTGGTGCTGGAGATTGTACATAAATGGTGGAGAATCCTCATCATCTATGTGGGCGGAGCTATAGGCGACGAGTTTGTTATATATATATAGCAATGTAGGCGTGGTCAATACACTACCGCCTGCGCCAATTTGTTTCAAAATACTTCATTATGTTTGAAATCAAGCGCTTTAGTTATCTGAGCCTGAGCTGTGTTAATCTTTCTATTTTTTGTATATTTCTTAATTTCAAAATACATGTACTTGAATATTATCCTTGATTGATTGATTGATTGGTGTTTAATGGCCTATCAACACATAAGGTCATTTAAGACCGGGTCAACGGGTACGATCCCGTATCTAACCCCATTAGGGGTGGAGGCGGGGAATCCCAAAATCAGAACGGAATATTTACATCGAAAACAAATATATTCAGCCTGAAATTAGAATAAACTGACCTGGTGACAGGTCCATATCACATCAAAGTCACTTGGCCCATTTCCCTAAAAGTAATACGATTACGAATAATCATAATAATCACAAAAGGGGTACAACCAGACTCAACTGTCACATACAAGAATGCCAACGGCGTATGTGAGGGCCAAACCAGGTATCCGTTCGGGGTTCCGATAAGGATGAATCCCATCGTCAAATTACCCATCGCATGTTCCCACCTGCCACCCACTGCCTCAGAAGTTGCTATAGGGGCCGTTACTTGTGACTTTCAAGTTCGGCAACATGTTTATGACAGGGTATGGGATCACGTGATCTATTGTTTACACTGCAGTAATGGCGGCTTCCATGATGTCTCATGTAAATCTTATTTTTCATTAATACGACTGCGGTTTCTTCCCGTTAATGATGACTATATTCCATTCGTTAACACTAAGAGTCCGCCAATACCAACTTTAGCAGTATTACTGTTGTAGTTAGTCTGAACATTCTGCAGAGAAGTTGTTAATACTCGGTTGAACCGTCTCGGCGAGACGGTTCAACTGAGTGGTAACAACATACACTTTGGATGGGTAGCGGGGGTATCCAGTAGATTGGCCTGACCAGTATTATGATGCTTCCGGCGCCCTTGAATTTGGTATTGGCGGAATCGTAGTGTTAACGGCTGGAACATGGTCATCACTGAAAGGAAGAACCCGCAGTCGTATTAATGATAAAATAAGATTTACCCCGATACCTCATAGGCGCCCCATTACTGCACTGTAAACACTAGACCACGAGATCCCATACCATGTTATGAGTCAATTATATAACGTGTCCTATATGCAGGGACCCTGGTACGCTCGGTGACGGACTACGACGTCAAGTTGGTGGGAGCCAGTGGCGGATGTTACGCCCTTATAGGGGCCCACCTCGCCTCGGTTATCATCGTACGTCCATGAATGTTTATTTACTTGATGGGACCTATCTCAACTTGACACTGTATATGCTGTAGCCAATCACTTTACTTCAATCGTTTTGTTCGTCAATAAATAATGCAAAACGAATATGAAATGAACTTCATTCTCTGTTGCATCTAAATACAAACGAGACGAGCCATGTGGCTTTGTACCTAAGAAATCCAAGAAAATAATGTTTAAACACAAACTGTGATATTTTCGGTAAATGACGCCGAGAGTTAACACACTTTTCAAAGCAAATACTAAATTCTATTCCACATTTGCTCTGAACATTTCGTCATCCTTCGACGTCATTTCCGGAAATCATTGTAAATTGTGTATAGTTTATATGTTTATATAGTTCATGAGATATCACATCTTCTGATATACAAACCACATTGCCTGTCTCAAATGTGGATCCCAATTATTCTAGGGACCCAGCTGAACTGTATTTATAGGGTATTTGATTTATATGTGGATATACGCACGAGTTCCGCAGCGAGCGCAATATCGTTGCGCGGCGGAACGAGTGGCATTTATCCCGTCAACACAGTGCGTAAGTGCCGTGAAACACGGTGCCGTGAAACATTTTTGATATCCAGTCAATACTATTTTTGCATTTTAAGGACATTTTTAGGTGTTGACGGGATAAATAGAATAGTAGGTTAGTGCCGTAAATTGGAAAACATATCTGGCGCGGCACGGAAACGGGATGTGCTCGGCAGAGACTCGCCCATCCCGTTTCCTGAGCCTTGCCAGATATTTTTTCCCATTCACGGCACTAACCTACTATTCTCTATCTATTTTCCTTATTTCTGAACCAAAATATATGTTGTGACCACTCATTTGAACCGTCTCGGCGAGACGGTTCAAATGAGTGGTCACAACATATACTTCTGATGAGAAATAAAGAAATTCTTGAGCCTTGCCGGATATTTTTTCCCATTCACGGCACTAACCTACTATTCTCTATTTATCCACATACAAATCAAATAACCTTTTTATTATATGTGTACAGCATTCGCAATTGTTATGCGCTGCCAAAAATATACAAACTATAAATAAAAGAAACAAATTAGTGGTGAGTTATTGCGATGTGAAGCGTAGTTCCGGCACTGACCAATATGAACTCACGAGACGTCAGTATGAATATGGAAACAAATATTGACGTCTTGCGTTGCATTGTGTTTCAACGGGAAACGGAGTACGTACATAAATAAGGATGTTTCTTCACTGTGCGTCATACGGACTGACAGTGCAATACCACAGGTTCTTGAAGGACGGTTCATATGTCGGTGTTTTATGGGTTATTTTGGTAAATCTGGTGGTTTGTGTGCATTGTTACCAACATACAATTTACGTCACCTCCAGCGAGTTATTACACGTATAGATACGGTGGTATTTTGACAGCATAAAGGGGTCCGAACTGAAGTTCGGAACGGTGAACGTGTAGATAATTGACGATTTCTGTCGTGTGTAATGAGTGAGCATTTAGTAGTTGCACAAAGCTATGTAAATTACCAAAACCGACGAAATCCACCCAAATATACCCAAAATCCACCAGAATACCGATATGACACCAACATACTGAACATCTGTTCAAACACAAGGGGGCCGTTTCACTAAACTTCGTACTACTAAAATGTTCGTAAGTGCACATTTAGGATCGTCTAGTAATTTCAATTGATGGATTTACATTTACAGAGCATATGCAGCCTATGCTCAATACATGTAAATCCAATAATTGCTTACAAGAAAACTTGCTAATGTGAAATTTACAGACTATCATAATGTTACACTTACGAACATTTCAGTCGTACGAAGTTTAGTGAAACGGCTCCCTGTTTGTAATACTACAACACTAATGTCGCTGATTTCAGAATTGGAAGGAGATGAACTACCATTGTACAGGCTGTAGGGATCCTGTCAGGGTCATGGTCACGAAGCCAAAGTTTCAAGATCAATAATTGAAAACGGTCATGGTTAGAACTGAAGCGGCCAGTGGGAGCGGGGGGCTAACTCCGTGACGGAGTTAGCCCCCTGCTCCCACTGCCCCCTTTAAATGTACACCACACTACCGCCATTGTTGACCTGCTTTACTAGGACAAATACTTGTGCGGCGATACGATAAAATCAAAGTACTGAAATATGTTGTCTCCACAAAAACTGATCACTTGCGGAACTAGAGACTGAAAGTTGAATATTTACTCAATCATCATCCAGAGGCAAATATACTGTGATGATGCAAACGCATTCCAATCCACACGTTTACTCTAGAATAAATTACTATTTCAAACTCCCAGAAAGAATTGTACGAAACTGGCGGTTAACTGGTCATTGCTACCTAACGGTGAGAACTAAAGATAATAGCGGCTGTATTCATACGCACGAAATGTATTGATAGTATTTTCCACAATTTACCTGACAAATTGAGATCAAAACTGAACACTATAGAGAATAGTATATGTAGAGTTTTAGATACAAAGCAAGACGGATCAAAAAGCCATAAGATAAGTTGGCGCAGGGCACTATATTCTTGGTCGTACTCGCCATTTAGGCGTAGCACAACAATATGGCTGCCCCAATAAACATTTGCGTGACATAATAATTATGCTATCTCAAGGGAGACACCATATAACAAAATCAGACAATTTGTTATCATTCAGTATATATTCGACCAATGGAAAGTCTTAATAAGATAAGGGTTATAAGCCGAGCTGGCCCTCTGCCCCTGACACCTTCATTTATAACCTTATCCGGAGTGAATATTACGACTTTCGATGTTTTCGACATACCCCTTCAAATATGCAACACACCTTCGTCATGGAAAAGTATTTTGTCAATTATTTATTACTACATGTATAATCAAAGTCATGCTCCTCTATAAGTAAGTTACAGTTCACAGTCAACTATAACTGTCTTATTGTTTGGCCCGTCCCGCCACATGCACACATTCCTTTGAAACATGCTTTCAAATTATAATACCATTATGTGATTGCCGGTTTTTTTCTGTAAATATTCTGTTTTGATTTTGGGATTTACCCCCATCACAACAGGTAACATATGGGAATCGACCCCGTTAATCTGGCCTTAGTTGTTGATAGGTCATTAAACACCAATAAATCCATCAATTCCACTGAATACGGGGTCTATGCATGTCCATCACCTATGATTGCAGGGCTACTACTGGGTGTATCCGTGTTGAAGAATGTCAACAAGTTACGATGGGAGAGCAAGCTGAGCGTGGTGACGTTGACCATATATTTTGTCGCTGTGATCTTCTGTATTGTACTCAATGGAGTCTACATGTGCTACCCTCCCACAGACCACTCCCCCTGCTGCTGATCATTGTATCGATTGTATGTGTCTATGACTGGAGGAATGGGGGGTTAGGGCAACCCACGGACCATATTGTCCGTTCTGGACTCGTTGTCAGTCCACACTCGTTTACTCGAAGTACAAGTATTGATTGCATGTGTGTGGCTGTGACTGGAGAAATGATGTTTATGGGATTTGTGACCAGTGTAGCTCCTGCTCAAATAGGACTCATGTAGCCCGATGACTAGGTATCCATATTGCTCGTTAGAAGCATGGCAGGTGTTGCATTGATGGAATGGCGAACAGTGCAGATCCTGATATGTGTGCGGATGCACGGGCTGTTATGGATATACGCTGGTCGCAAAACACATAAAGCTATAATATTTTGTACCTATGAAAATGCGCGATATTGCGTGAAAACGTATTTACAATATGTTCCATCAATGACGTTGAAAAAAGACAAAATGTTCAAAGCAAATGCGGAAATTTCATCTTTCGACATCATGTATAGAAAATCTCATAGTTTTTGTAAATATTTGTCATGAAAAATCGCACATCTTCGTAGGTACTCACTTGGCTTATCTCTTATGTGTCTGTGACTGGCTTATGGCGATTCCAGTAGCCGATTTCATCAAAATTGCAAAGCATACATATCTAGCAAAGTATACTTTGAGGGAGTAATCATTTATTTTTCCCGAAATGCATTATTTCATATAGAACTAACGACTGCATATATTTGATGATTTTTTTAAAAGTATGCAGATGCAGTATACTTTGCTAGATAATTATATTTTGCAATGTTGATGAAATAGGCTACAAAATTGATATTTTATTGGGAGGGGGGGGGGGGGGGGAGTGGAAGGCACCTGAATTTTTCATTTATGCCAGGGTGGTGAAGTCGAAACAATGAAGTACGTAAACATTTATCCGAAAGTTAACTTAATGACATGGATAGTGTTATTTTTCTCAAATGCCTTTCACTGGCCCCGATACATTTATTTGTGGTTTTGCGACTAGTGTAGATTCAGGTCAGCCTGTGCATCCTCAGTATGATCAGGATCTGCTCTTTTCACTAGTCCATTCAATGAAACACCTGCCATACTGCTGAGAAGCACTGTACATGTAGTTCGTTATCAGGCTACATAAGTGTGCTATCTGATCAGGAGCTACACTGGTCACAAATCCTGTGAACCCAATTTCTCAAGTTACATCCACATTTGTGTGATCAATGAAAACGATTGTTTGTTTGTTTGTTTGTTTGTTTGTTTGATGGATCATATTACAAGAACAGCTGTCGTACATGTACATGCAACATTAGCTTTATGAAATACCAAATAAACGTTTATACCTACGGATATATGTTCACTATTTATCCCTATACCACCAAAGTATATGGAACGCCAAATATACATAGCCAGGACAGACATAAACAGGAACGGACGAGACGGACGAACGGACGGATGGACAGGGTGAAACCTATAGGACACCGTCGAATCTAGGCGGGGCCCTAACATAGACTGGTATTCTCTATATGGTATGTAAGTATACCGCATTTACTATATATTCTTGGGAAATATGTACTAGCTCATAAAGTTGGCTAACATATTCCGCAAAAGAACAAGTGCATAACATATATATTGTACGTGTATTTAAAATATACAGTAAATAACAGTTTTATTACAATGGGCAATACAATGTAGACATAGTCGGATACATGTATATTGCTACATGTAGTAAATGTAAGTACATCCGGCAGACGATATCAGCGTCAGAGGTGGAGACATACCGAGACGATACGAAAACAGTAAGACCAAGTGAATTTATATCGATAGATCCGTCGTAACTTAATCAAACCCAATGTCACGTACCCGAGTAAGCCGGCGTAGTTCCATTGGCGGGGCAAGCAATGCAGCCCCATATCACGTATCTGAGTAAGCCAGCGTAGTTCCATTGGCGGGACAAGCAATGCAGCCCCATATCACGTACCTCAGTAAGGCAGCGTAGTTCCATTGGCGGGACAAGTAATGCAGCCCCATACCACGTACCCGAGTAAGCAAGCGTAGTTCCATTGGCGGGACAAGTAATGCAGCCCCATACCACGTACCCGAGTAAGCCAACGTAGTTCCATTGGCGGGACAAGTAATGCAGCCCCATATCACGTATCTGAGTAAGCCAGCGTAGTTCGATTGCGGGACAAGTAATGCTGCCCCATATCACGTACCTGAGTAAGCCAGCGTACGGTAGTTTCATTGGCGGGACAAGTAATGCAGCACCATATCACGTACCCGAGTAAGCCGATGTAGTTCCATTGGCGGGAAAAGTAATGCAGCCCCATATCACGTACCTGAGTAAGCCAGCGTAGTTCCATTGGCGGGACAAGTAGTGCTGCCCCATATCACGTACCTGAGTAAGGCAGCGTAGTTCAATTGGCGGGACAAGTAGTGCAGCCCCATATCACGTACCTGAGTGAGCCAGCGTAGTTCCATTGGCGGGACAAGTAATGCAGCCCCATATCACGTACCTGAGTAAGCCAGCGTAGTTCCATTGGCGGGACAAGTAGTGCTGCCCCATATCACGTACCTGAGTAAGCCAGCGTAGTTCCATTGGCGGGACAAGTAGTGCTGCCCCATATCACGTACCTGAGTCAGCCAGCGTAGTTCCATTGGCGGGACAAGTAGTGCTGCCCCATATCAGGTACCTGAGTAAGCCAGCGTAGTTCCATTGGCGGGACAAGTAGTGCAGCCCCATATCACGTACCTGAGTAAGCCAGCGTAGTTCCATTGGCGGGACAAGTAATGCAGCCCCATATCACGTACCTGAGTAAGCCAGCGTAGTTCCATTGGCGGGACAAGTAATGCAGCCCCATATCACGTACCTGAGTAAGCCAGCGTAGTTCCATTGGCGGGACAAGTAATGCAGCCCCATATCACGTACCTGAGTAAGCCAGCGTAGTTCCATTGGCGGGACAAGTAGTGTTGCCCCATAGCACGTACCTGAGTAAGCCAGCGTAGTTCCATTGGCGGGAAAAGTAGTGCGGCCCTATATCACGTACCTGAGTAAGCCAGCGTAGTTCCATTAGTGGGACAAGTAGTGCTGCCCCATAGCACGTACCTGAGTAAGCCAGCGTAGTTCCATTGGCGGGAAAAGTAGTGCGGCCCTATATCACGTACCTGAGTAAGCCAGCGTAGTTCCATTAGTGGGACAAGTAGTGCTGCCCCATAGCACGTACCTGAGTAAGCCAGCGTAGTTCCATTGGCGGGAAAAGTAGTGCGGCCCTATATCACGTACCTGAGTAAGCCAGCGTAGTTCCATTAGTGGGACAAGTAGTGCTGCCCCATAGCACGTACCTGAGTAAGCCAGCGTAGTTCCATTGGCGGGAAAAGTAGTGCGGCCCTATATCACGTACCTGAGTAAGCCAGCGTAGTTCCATTAGTGGGACAAGTAGCGCTGCCCCATAGCACGTACCTGAGTAAGCCAGCGTAGTTCCATTGGCGGGAAAAGTAGTGCGGCCCTATATCACGTACCTGAGTAAGCCAGCGTAGTTCCGTTAGTGGGACAAGTAGTGCTGCCCCATAGCACGTACCTGAGTAAGCCAGCGTAGTTCCATTGGCGGGAAAAGTAGTGCGGCCCTATATCACGTAATATGTAATGAATCGATCTGGTGTTTGGTCATGTCAGATAAAATGACATGATTTTCACACTAACGGGTACTAGTTTTTGTTCTTATTTCACCGACACAATGTAAACTAAACACTCTTATTTTACAGATGAGAAATACATATACCCAGTGCATTATCTATTGAGAGGTTGCGTAGACGGATATGTCAATATTTATTATAGGAAACGGCCATTCCATATATAAAATATGAACATGAGTAGGCGTTTCTTCCAATAGTCATATAACAGAAACCGCAAGTTCCCAAATCTAGATTTCACAATCTTGACAAACATAGTGGCAAGGTGTGGCGGTGCATTTCAGTAGCGCTGTTTTGCAATTACAGCATTATGCATCCTTTAGTGCAGCCGCAGCGAAACAGTTGTCTGGATGCTGTGCTGGCTTCGGCTAGTGTTGTACATAAATGTTTCCAGTTGTTTGGGTCCATCCAACCCCAGTCTTCAAGAGAAGGCATTTGAAGATCTAGTCAGCAATGTCCACCTTTATATACAGCCCTCGTATATATACAGCATGTTCCACGAATGTAGCTTTGGTCGGTGGTATCATTTCTATGGTTCTACCATTTTTGGTGAACATATACTGAAGTGGAAAAGAAACGTTACACGGGGTTAATTGCAAGTTTACTAAAAAACCAAACATCTTTATGGTACAACATTTTTAGTGTCTTTAAACAATGCATTTTTACACCCGTTTTAAATATTTCATACCGATATATCAATAAATGGGTACATTCCAAATGTATTTCTACGAAAACCCTCAAAATAAAGTCGTAGATTTTCTCATGCACAAGAGAAATGTTGAAATCCTTGCACTGTCCATGCTGCTATCCAATATTGTAACAAACAAAACCAATGCACATGCTCTCTGAAACTGAAAGGGGTGATGCTCACGGCATGCTAAGAACAGACATGTAGCAACTTGAAGTTGCCAGACATTTCAACTGTGCAAGGATTACGATTGCACGACTCGTAACTCGACAGCAGGCGACGGGCAGCCATCGCGACCGTCCAAGAAGTGATAGACCAAAGTCACTGACCCCAGCCCGATATCAGGAAATCCGCCGTCACCAAATACAGAACCCGTTGAAACGACCGCCTCTACAGCCAGGGCAACTGTAGGAAGGCAATGGTATGTCTCGTTGCTGTACACTGTTTTGCTAATTGAACTGAGTATTGTGACTACATTATACACATGGAAAGCGTTTACAGCACCACTTATGTTATTCTTGTCAATTGCAATTTGTGGCTGCGAGTGGAGAAAGGAGGCATACGGGTTATGCGACCAGTGTAGCCCCAGACGAGCAGTCCATCCCATTACGATACGGTCAATGCTGCAGCAAGCACGGCTGAAAGCCAGACGTCCATAATTATAAGTGTCCTATCCTGACACGTACAGTAGCGCTTTTCTGCAGGTCAACTATACGTACTATACCAATACTATACGCATACTATACCAATACGATATGTTTTCTATACGATATGCATATAATATAAACATACGGTATGTTTGTACCGTACATACCAACCAATATCGTATAGATATACCATTCAAATCGTAGGTTTATACCACTTTTATACATGTGTATAATTGTGGTACGTTTGTATCGTACAAACATACCAGTTTATGGTATATTCATACCATATCCGTACGGATATAATGTATATACGAACGGATATCGTATGTTTGTATAATATTCGTATAGTACGTTTGTACTATACGATGATATGGTACAAACATACCAATATTATATGATCATACGATATGCTCATTAAATATACCAATACTATACGATTACGATATGTATACGATATTAGTATATACAAATACGTAAGGAGCAGAAAAGCGCTACTGTAACCACCGTACGGCTGGACTACAATGGGCAAAGGCACAATTGCTATGGATCAGACGACAATGGGGCGGCGTCTATTCTCAGATGAGTTGGAATGTAATGTGATGATGGTCGGAAGAGAGTTTGGCGACGCCAACGTGGGCGATTTTGGGACAATTGTTTATTGGAACGCAATGTATGGGGAGGCGGCAGTGTCCACTAATGGAAGGCATTTAAACTTTCGCCAAAACGCAGCTTGTTTTACACGTTCATGTCAATGTTGTCAATATTGTAAATTTCAGAGACAATATCCTGGCTCACGTTGTGATACCCTAAATGCGACGCCATCTGCATGGAGGTACCTATCAGCATGACAACGCTAGAGCACACACAGCCTCACGGTTGTCGAATGACTTCTTAAGGGCAATGGCGATTAACGTTATGGATTGGCCCGCTATGTCCGCAGATATGTCGCCTATCGAGCACATTTGGGATGAGCTGGACAGGCGTGTGCGAAGTAGGCGTCCCCCACCAGCAATGTTGCTCAGTTACGCCGGGCATTGCGTGAAGAGTGGAATGCCATCCGACAGGCCAGTGTTCATTCAAGAAGTAGTTAACTATATGCGTCGCCGCTGTCAGGCTTACATCGCTGCACTGGGTAGACACACGAGATACTAACATTTGCGACTTTCAGCGTCATCATGCATAACCACTCCATATGCACCCATGTATTGACATATCGTTATGTTTGTTTGTTTGTTTGTTTATTGGTGTTTAACGGCCTATCAAAAGCTAAGGTCATGTAAGGCCGGGCAAACGGATTCGATCCCGTTTTAACCTATTGCATTGGGGGGGGGGGATATATTCAGCCCTGCAATTGGAATAACCTGACCTGGTGCCAGGTCCATATCACATCAAAGTCACTTGGCCCCTTCCCCTATCATAGGATTACGAATAATCGCAATACTCACCTAAGGCGTATAACCAGATTCAACTGACACATACAACATTCCAAAGACGTATGTGAGGCCAAACCAGATATCCAGTCGGGATTCCGGTAAGAAAGAATCTCGACCGTTAAAGTACCCATCGCGTGCTCCCACCTGCCACCCACCACATATCGTTGACATTTTGGTATCTGACTCTTACTCACTACTTGTATTGCTCTACGAAATTATATATCACCACGCATGGCTATATGGTCATACAGCATGTTTCATTGTTCATGAAAAATATTCATGTAACCAGGTTTATTATTAAATGAAATACATAGAGGATATTCCATCGTACATTTTGAATAGCGGGAAATAAAACACGAGTGTGTGTCGTCTTCCGCGTAAGCAACGAGTGAGCGTAGCGAACGAGTTGCTTGCACGGACGCCGGCAGACACGAGTGTATTATTTCCACTATTCAAACATGTACGATGGAATATCCTATTTATTGCACTTCCACGGCGGATATATATGCATAGTTAGTCGATATTTTATATTATAATCAATGAATTGTGTTGTGCGCATGAGTAGTTACACAATGACATGTTTACACGCGTTTTGACGTTACATTGTGTGACGTCAAATGTGACGTCATGTACATTTTTTGAAATCCAAATGACGCAGCTGTTTCTATGAACTAGATATATTTGAGTGCATGTTTGGTATGTGTTCAATCACATTAACATTCTAGATTAGTCGAGACCGTTTCAGGTTTCAAATAACTTTATTTTGACTGTAATAAAAAGTGTAATAAACTAAAATTATGACAATAAATGCATGCTAGCATGTAATCAGTGAACTGTGAAATAATATGGTCAGGCAATGCGTCTTTATGACGACGGAGACGATTCCATTAATTATGGCCATCTCTCAATGCGCCGCATGACCAATATTAAAGGTACATGCCCAATATTAAAGGTACATGCCCAATATTAAAGGTTCCACTCAATAGGCACAGAATGTTATTTATATGAGAGACATCACCTGATACTTTTTTCTGGCAAAATAAACATTCATTATAGGAATGAATGGCCTTTTTGTGGAATTTATCGGGGTATAAACTTGGAAAAGTCGCGGGAATACTGGACGAAGGCCGGAAGGCCTCGTCCAGTATTCCCGCGACTTTTCCAAGTTTATATCCCCGATAAATTCAACTGAAAGGCCATTCATTCCTTATAATTCCATCATTTGAAATAAATTCATCAATAACATGTGTTTATTTTCCGTTTTCTTAAGAATTATTTTAACTGCCCCTCACGGTTACGGAAAGTAGTTCGGCGTGGGAGTTTACTGGGATATAAATTTTGGACAGGGACTTGCTACGGGCCAATCAAATGTTAGGGAATTGTGTAAATGTTTTTGTGCTGGAATTATTGACCATTAACCCACGTATTGATTGGCAGTATTATACATTTTATGTCAGACGTAACTTTCCACACTGATATCAGGGGCGATAACCGTGTTTCCTTAAAATGTTAACGGACATTACTATTAAATAGTAATAATAATAAATTGTATTATCTGTATTTATGTTTTGATGTGCAATGATCGTACTTTATAATCTGTCGAAAATATTAGTTGTTCAGGTGACGCATTTAATTAGTATAAATAATTGAAAAATATCATGCCTCATTTGCATATGTAAATAGCCTCACTATTAGTAAAATAAATATTACTAAATCATTATATCTGTATAGCGGGCACTCGTAATTTTCAGAACTGGTGGAATAGAGACATAATTATACACATATTTAATTCCTATAAAGAACATTGTGTGCCTACTGATTAGGCATGTATCTTTAATGCTAACGTCTCCGACGGTGACAAACTGTCATCTCGCTACACAGTATGTGTTTCAGAAGATACCAAAAATATCGTGTAATTTTATCATAAATGCAACAAATGGCCGTGTGTATCGCAATATAATTCCAGCACAAAACTATTTACACAATTCCCTAACATTTGATTGGTCCATAGCAAGTCTCTGTCCAAAATTTATATCCCAGTAAACTCCCATGCCGAACTACTTTCAGTAACCGTCAGGCGCAGTTAAAATAATTCTTAAGAAAACGGAAAATAAACACATTTTCTTGATGAATTTATTTTAAATGCTGGAATTATAAGGAATGAATGGCCTTTTTGTGGAATTTATCGGGGATATAAACTTGGTAAAAGTCGCGGGAATACTGGACGAGGCCTTCCGGCCTTCGTCCAGTATTCCCGCGACTTTTCCAAGTTTATACCCCGATAAATTCCACAAAAAGGCCATTCATTCTTATAACCAATGCTTTAATATACACGGAAACATATTGTTCGGTCATGACGTAAATGCCGTAAATGCCGTAATCCGATTAAGCTGAAAATCGATATCTTCATCAACGACGCCGTAAATGACGTCGAAAGTTTTAAACTTTGTACGGCGATTACAGCTTTACTAATTGAGATATCACACTTCTGTAAACGGATTCTGGTTCAGCGATTCTGCAACTTTTCCAAATATATTCGGCTGAAACTCGGCACACGGATTTATATTGCCTCGCTGAACCAGAATCAGTTTACAGAAGTGTGATATCTCAATTAGTAAAGCTGTAATCGCCGTACAAAGTTTGAAATTGTTGACGTCATTTACGGCGTCGTTGAAGAAGATATCGATTTTTCATGAACGGCATCGTGTTTAGCGACACAAATCCAACTGGGATGCAAATTTTCAGCTTAATCCGAATACGGGATTTACGGCCTTATTAATTAACATATCCAATTTTCGTAAACGGCATCGTGTTGTGTTCAGTGACTCGTTGTTGTTCCATTTCAACAAAACATGGTTTGACAGCAATGGAAAAGATTCTAAAGTTTTACCAAACCATGTTGTCCAAATTCAAAGACCCAAAACCATCTATGCACAGTGATCAGAGACAAAATAGAGAGAGAGGAGAGAGAGGAGAGAGAGGAGAGAGAGAGAGAGAGAGAGAGAGAGGGTAGGTGGGTAGGTGGGTACACAAATGCAACTAGGATGCCAATTTTCAGCTTAATCGGAATACGGCATTTACGGCTTTATTAATTAACATTTCCAATTTTCGTAGATGTGAACAATGGAAAATAGGACGCAAACAGCAGGCGACAAAATTTAATTCAGTGTAAGGGTTAAATTGGCATTGGTCAACCGTTGTGTTCCAAGTTGCATCTATAAAAATATACCCGTGCCTGTTTTCCTTTTCAATACTAATTTTGAGATTTCTGTTCATGTATTATGTAGCCGAGGACTTAGAGTGACAGACTTCAATGCCGTAGGAATATATATATTTTTTATTTGCTTATATTTTATTATATATTTCTTTTTGATATGTTTTTCTCTTACAAATTACATTAACTAAGTATGAAATAGTTCACATGTAGAACGCTAGTAATATTTGAAGAAAACTAATAACTAAATGCACATTTCATATGTGTCTACATGAAAAATCTGGGAGTATTTATTTTCCCGCATATCATGACACATTGAGGTCATACAGCCATAGTGACGACCCTCGCCGTTTCACCTATTTCCATCTCCAGCAACAAGTCATAAAAAGAACACAATAATATCGACAAAAGTAATGCGTTTTGTGAGGTTCGAACTATCGACCAGATAGGATGAACACAATTTCTGCATTCGTATGGATATTCTCCCACGTTGATACCACTGAGCCACAATACATGTTTATTTTTGAGCGGCAACATACATGATTATTGAGCTCTATTATAGTGACTTGTATGCACGTGCACTCTATCATACATATGTAATACACGAAAACGAGGCTACGATATGATACATGTAATACACCCTTTTTACCTAATATTTTCTGAACCGTGTGCAGATCCTGATCAGACTGTGCGGATGCACAGGCTGACCTGACCTAGATCTACAATGGTCGCAAGACTCGTAAATTCCAATTATCCAGTCACAGCCACATTTAAGGTTCATCGATTGTCAATGCGTCCCGAACTAACATTGGTAGGCATGCGGTGAACATACTTATGTGACTCGTCACGACTAACAGATAAAGTGGAGAATACTGATATCAATGGCGTCCAAAGTTTGCAAACTAAATCACGATTTGCGGCTTTACTATTTGAGATAGTGACTTTCTGTAAACGCCATCTTGTTCTGAGATCCAAATTCCATCGGCATGCTCAATTATTATTTACAAATTCGTGGATTTTATTAGGATTCCAATTTCGCAATATGTGTTCCGGCCTACCGTTGTGTGCTAAAGTTGGATTACTCGAGATATTGAAATCAAATGAAATAGCACAATGTACGTCTGAAAGTAGGGGATTAAATTCATGTACTGTGAACTCGGTTGTCGAGAGAAGCAATAATGGGGTGAGTAGACCATAATCTATTAGACTCGTATCATTACATGTCACTTTTACAACGCCCTTATCACATCCCATACGCCCATTGGCAATGTACAGATTTGTAGATTTACACAAAGCTATTAACTTATATCCCCAGTTATTGGGTTTGCCGATATCACAGGATACCCTGTCCATGAGAATATTTGCATCTGCTAACATTTGGCTGCTGCATATGAAATTTGCAATATCCTCATCGTCAATGAATTCTGTGATATAATCATTGTCTTGTAAATGATCGCATAATATTTTTGTTCTACTGTTGAAGTCTCCAACTAGACAGACTTCGTCGTAAATGTTGCATAATCGAGAAAGTTCATTTTCTATTTCAATGTTCCAATCTCCGTCTGTGTATAGGGAGCCCTCCGGTGGGATATATACCGTACCAAGCAGAGTGTTGCAATGTCTTCTGTTTCCTCTATGAACACCAGCAATATTTAGAAACAGAACAAATTGCGACGCTGTGTCAAGTAGGGTCACCTGTGGGAGTAATGATTGTTTTACAAGTACACATATGCCTCCGTATATGCGGGTCGATTTGTGTTGTTTACGATCGTTACGCAGTATTGTGTATCCAGGAAAGACAACTGAGTCATACTCGTGTAGATGAGTTTCTTGAATACAGACGATATCATAATTCCGTATAAACTGTTCAAATTCTGGAATATTTAGTTTATCCTTGATACCACACACGTTAAGTGATCCAATTCTAATATGCTCATGTGCCACATTGTCCTAATGGTGTGGACCGGGATTCGCGGGTGGCGGTCCGGGCTTCGCGGGTGGCGGTCCAGTGTGCATGGGTGGCTGTCCGGGGTTCGCGGGTGGGGGTCCATAGTTCACGGGTGGCGGTCCGGGGTTCATGGGTGGCGAACCCCGGTGGGTGGCGGTCCGGAGTTCGCGGGTGGCGGTCCATGGTTCACGGGTGACGGTCCGGGGTTCATGGGTGGCGGTCCGGGGTTCGCGGGTGGCGGTCCATGGTTCACGGGTGGCGGTCCAGGGTTCATGGGTGGCAGTCCGGGGTTCATGTGTGGTGGTCCATCATTGGAAGGTGGTTGATTGGGGTACGCGGGTGGTGGTACAGGGTGGCCGGGTTGGTATGGATCTCTATTTCCTGATGTCGAATGTGGTTTAAATAGCTGACCATTGATGTACAGTTTGTCCACTACTAAACGACACCTACCACCTGACCGTTTTGCATCCCTCATCACCGGATACAGCAGCTTCCTTCGGGATTCAATTTGAGGCGGGAACTGTTCATTTACCCCATACGGTTTGCCCACTAATGTGGTGGCCGCTGACTGGCGAATCTGTTCCTTCACTTTGAAGTCATTAAATTTGGCGATTAGCAGACGTGGTTCATTATGTCGGCGTGGACCCATTCTATGTGCACGTTCAATATTTGGGGTCCCTTCAAATCCAATCTCTTTATTTAAAAAGTCAGTTAGTACCTCTTCTGTATTGCGCTCCGGTACAAAAACACCATCAGCAACAGATGTGGCCTCAGGGATTCTTCTAAAAACCAGATTTCATAGTCAGTTAATTTCACTTTCCATTGTTCCATTTCTTGATCAATATTGTGTACTTTATTTATGACCCAGTTTAGCTTCTTTGAAATTTCATCCCACTTTTGTACCTTCCCACTAATTGTACCCATACTGTCGTCCTCCATACGTTTTAATGCTTCATGAATGACACTCATTGAGTTTTTGTCATTTTGGGGACTACGTTGATGAAGAGATCCATCATGCCCGGGGAATGCTACTGGAGTAGGCTGCCTCTGATAGTCTATGCTGGGCATATATGACACTGCCCCTGTTGTAGCCATTGTGGGTGGGGTATAGGCAGTCATGATCCAATACTAGGCGTTGGGTGTTGCGGGTACATATGTGGCACATCTCTGTTGATGATCAGGTCACTAGCTACCCCATACAGCATACCAGTCTCACTCAGTTGTGTCGCAGACATATGTGAAAATACCGGGGCTGGTGGATTGAAGATGGCGGTTTGTTTACATTGTTCACCGGCCTGTACACACACATTTTTAACAGTTACTTTTGGCGTCTGTATATTTGTTTTCCTTGCGTTTTGGCATAGATAGTTAGGTAGACATCTCCAGAACACAAAAATAAGATGGTTACCAATAGTCAGTCGGTTGTTAGCGATATAAACACAATATTCTTCTTTTTTTTCTTCCCGGTCATTTTTTTACGTGTCGAAATATTTTACCCATCATGCATCTTCAGGTATATGAGCGTGCCGAAACATGCTGCTGTTCAATGCTAACACGAAGAGTCATTAGCGGTCTATATAAATTACAGTGAGACACTTATTGTTCTATGTGTTCGGTTTAGAGAGGTTCCACTGTATAATATAATGCGATTTCGTCAAAAGTTTGTATTACAGGGACCTAACTAATTACATTCCGCATTGCATCGCCGGTTTTCGCCGATATTTATTTAGAAAACGGTACCCATTTTCTCTCGGAAATTGATGAAAAACATTCGCATGGGCTCTCATATTATTGTCAACTTTCGACATGAGTTACTATAGGAATGAATGGCCTTTTGTGGAATTTATCGCGGTATAAACTTGGAAAAGTTGCGGGAATACTGGACGAAGGCCCAAAGGCCTCGTCCAGTATTCCCGCGACTTTTCCAAGTTTATATCCCCGATAAATTCAACAAAAAGGCCATTCATTCCTTATAATTCCAGCATTTTAATTAAATTCATCAAGAAAATGTGTTTATTTTCCGTTTTCTTAAGAATTATTTTAACTGCGCCTGACGGTTACGGAAAGTAGTTCGGCGTGGGAGTTTACTGGGATATAAATTTTGGACAGAGACTTGCTACGGACCAATCAAATGTTAGGGAATTGTGTAAATATTTTTGTGCTGGAATTATATAAAAATATTGCATTTTCATAAAAACATACAAGTGACCATGACGATGCGTTAATAGATGCAATTCCAGAGACAAATTTACTTGTTATAAATACATAACAATGGTACATGTATTACTGACGACATCTCATAAATGAAATGGATAATATTCAGCGATATCTGGGCCCATGTACGTTTTCCGCTTTATAGGCAATAGGTTTCACTATATCGCTACACCACGCTAGACCGTAAACATGTACTAGGCACTAAAATATAGAAAAGTATATAATATGAACAAGGATTCTAACTATGGTCGGACACTATAGGTATCCTAACAAATTCCGCGATTTTATTAACCCTAATGTGACTAAATATTTTGGCCGAAAGTGCTCATGTTCATTTGGGAATTATTGTTATCTTGCTAAAATAGCATAGTTAGAACAAAATTATGCACAAAATATCGTATTACAGCTGCTTTTCCCTGGTCGGACACAACCTCGTATTATAAGAAATGAAATAATATGTTTTAAGGCTCTAACGTCAATATTATAGTGGAAAGTTCATATGCTCATTTGAGAAGTATCGTTATCCTGCAGAAATACATAGAATACATAGAAAACTAGAAATGGACGCTTGTCGACAAGCGCATGTGTATCCCCCTCCCCAGATACACAAGTAGTTTGAAAAAAGGGTGTTCGAGTTATGCTCCGGAGACAAAACCAGTGACGGAAAAACAAAGGGAGATAACTAAAGAATTAGTGATGCAAGAGTTGTCATTCTTGCGGGACACACCTTTAGGGTCGTGGTCTATGCATGTGTGAAGTTTCATGAAAATATTCCAAAGGGTGTTCGAGTTATGCTCCAGACACGAAATCAGTGCACGAAACAACAAAGGGAGATAACTAAGAAATTAACGACGCAAGAGTTGTCATTCTTACGTGCGACACACCTTTGGGTCGTCTTCTATGCATGTGTGAAGTTTAATAAACTAGAAAATGTGTTCATAGAACACGGATGTCCCACATATCGCTTTGATAATAAATGAGGCCAAATTGCAAGTCAAAATTTTCTTTTACCTGAGCGTTAAAGTTTTTGAAGCACCAAGTATGTGACCTTCACCCTGGGCTTGGCGGGGGCAGGACAAACGTGGATTTGGCACAGGGCGGTAGAGGACCATTAGAGCAATGCATATATGAAATATGAAGCTGATCCGTGAAAGAAAACAGAAATTATAAGATATTTACCTGAGCGTTAAAGTTTTTGAAGCACTAAGTATATGATGTTAACCCTGGGCTTGGCGGGGGCGGGACGAACGTGGATTTGGCACAGGGCGGTAGAGGACCATTAGAGCAACGCATATATGAAATATGAAGTTGATCCGTGAATGGAAAGAAAAATTATAAGATATTTACCTGAGCATTAAAGTTTTTGAAGCACCAAGTATGTGACCTTGACCCTGGGATTGGCGGGGGCAGGACGAACGTGGATTTGGCACAGGGCGGTAGAGGACCATTAGAGCAATGCGTATATGAAATATGAAGATGATCCATGAAAGAAAACAGAAAATAATAAGATATTTACCCGAGCGTTAAAGTTTTTGAAGCACTAAGTATGTGACCTTGACCCTGGGCTTGGCAGGGGCAGGACGAACGTGGATTTGGCACAGGGCGGTAGACGACCATTAGAGCAACGCGTATATGAAATATGAAGTTGATCCGTGAATGGAAATAAAAATTATAAGATATTTACCCGAGCGTTAAAGTTTTTGAAGCACCAAGTATGTGACCTTGACCCTGGATTGGTGGGGCAGGACGAACGTGGATTTGGCACAGGGCGGTAGAAGACCATTAGAGCAATGCGTATATGAAATATGAAGATGATCCATGATCCATGAAAGAAAACAGAAAGTATAAGATATTTACCCAAGCGTTAATGTTTTTGAAGCACTAAGTATGTGACCTTGACCCTGGGCTTGACGGGGGCAGAACGAACGTGGATTTGGCACAGGGCGGTAGAGGACCATTAGAGCAATGCGTATATGCGTGTTCGAGTTATGCTTTGGATACAAAATCAGAGCACGAAACAACAAAGGGAGATAAGTAAACAAGAATTCCGCGGAATCAGATGCCTCGCCTTGTCCCGCCTTGACCTCGAGCCTGGGCCCGAAAGCAATTTTCACTGGCCCGAACATATTATACAATTATTGACTAGTGAACCATAGAATATCAGATTATATTCTATGGCTCACTAGTCAATAATTGTTTTATTATATGATAATAGTCTGTATATAGCACTTACGACCTTATGCTACTAGACAAAAATTGAAAAAGAATTTGAAAAAAAAATGAAAAAAAAAAATGGAAAAAAAGTTTAAAAATTAAAAATAATAATGCTTGCTACTGGAGCCCAGAATTTTTTTTAATTTTTAATAGTCCTATATTTATCTACATATATCTGCACAGGTCCACATAATGCCACAATATTTTCAACACAGTTTACGGAAATGTAATATAATCATTTACCTGTATAAATTACCTGTAAGTGGTCAGTGGTCAGTTGCACATGCTAGCACATGTACAGGTGAATAGTCTGTATATAGCACTTACGACCTTCTGCTACTGGACAAAAATTGAAAAATAATTTGAAAAAAAAAATGAAAAAAAAAAAATGGAAAAAAAAAAGTTTAAAAATAATAATGCTTGCTACTGGAGCCCAGATTTTTTTTCCAGTCAAATTGAAAAATAATTTGAAAAAAAAAAATGAAAAAAAATAATGAAAAAAAAAAAAATGACAAAAAAAAGTTTAAAAATAATAATGCTTGCTATTGGAGACCAGATTTTTTTTTAATAGTCCTATATTTATCTACATATATCTGCAGAGGTCCACATAATGCCACAATATTTTCAACACAGTACCCAATGTAGTGATTTACCTGGTGGTCAAGCAGTGGACATCTGCACATGCTAGCCCATGCTTAGCACATGGTTCTCCCAGTTTCTATTGTTCTCTCTACAGGTAAGGTGTACAGAGCACAAGAGAAAAGGTATACAGAGCAGACGAGAAAACAGGTCTTCATGCATTATTGTCCAGTTTGTAGAGTGCACAAAACAAAAAAGGGAGATAATTGAAAAATTAGCTACGCAAGAGTTGTCATTCTTGTGCGCGACACACCTCCGGGTCGTGGTCTATGCATGTGTGAAGTTTCATGAAAATATTCCAAAGGGTGGTCGAGTTATGCTCCGGACAGGAAATCAGTGAGCGAAAACAAAAAAGGGAGATAACTCAAAAATTAGCTATGCAAGAGTTGTCATTCTTGTGCACGACACACCTTCGGTTCGTGGTCTAATTGAATGTGTTAAGTTTCATAAAAAATATTCCAAAGGGTGGTCGAGTTATGGTCAATCAGTGTGCGAAACAAAAAAGGGAGATAACTCAAAAATTAGCTATGCAAGAGTTGTCATTCTTGTGCGCGACACACCTTCGGGTCGTGGTCTATGCATGTGTGAAGTTTCATGAAAATATTCGAAAGGGTGGTGGAGTTATGCTCCGGACACGAAATCAGTGCGAGAAACAAAAAAGGGAGATAACTCAAAAATTAGCTATGCAAGAGTTGTCATTCTTGTGCGCGACACACCTTCGGGTCGTGGTCTATGCATGTGTGAAGTTTCATGAAAATATTCCAAAGGGTGTTCGAGTTATGCTCCGGACAAGAAGTGTCTGCGGCGGACGCGGACGCGGACGCGGACGCGGACGCGGACGCGGACGCGGACGCGGACGCGGACGCGGACGCGGACGCGGACGCGGACGCGGCGCGCTGTCAAATCCATAGTATCCCCCGACGGTAGTCTGGGGGATACAATTACAATTTTAAACATGCTATTTTGTTATGAAACAAGGTCGTGTCCGACCATAGTTAGAAGCCTTGTTTATGTAAATATATAGTTATATCGATGAAAGCGGAAACACGCCAAATGCCTATGGGGAAAGTGGGATAATAGCATCTTAAAGTTTAAAGGGGCATATTAGAATTTAAAAAAATAAATAAAAATGCTGCCAAAAAATAAGAACTTGTTTTCATCATGGTCCTGTGTAAAGTGGTTTAATTGAAGATATATGACGATACTAGGACCGCTTAGTTGTTTCTATTTTCACCCATATAGGTACGTACATATCGGATTTCCTATATTGTTGCGTATGTGCTGATTCCGGTGACAATTGATACAACCCAGCAGTCCTAGTATCTTCATATATCTTCAATTAAACCACTTTACACAGGGCCATGATGAAAACACATTTATATTTATAGCATTTTCCCAACAATCCTGATGTGCCCCTTTAATACTAACGATGTCTCGTGAATCAAAATAAACAATACAGTGGAACCTCTCTAAACCGGACACTAAGGCAACATATGTGATCTTATTTTTGATAAGCTTCGTGATAATTTTTCTGAGATGTTTAATGTATGTTCATGATTGAAAGCATGTATATACATTTCAAAATGATCATATGCCTGATTTACAGTGGAACACTCTAAACCGGACACCCTGGGACCAGGGTGTCCGGTTTAGAGAGGTATCACTGTATTCACAACTGTACATGTACGTCCACACTCACTTTTTCCAATTTGACCTTGAACTGTTCCTCCTGCTGCATTGTCCTCTGTCTGCGTAACCCCGCATTTGACCTTGACCTTTCACCTTTACCACACGGACACACCATTCTCTCGGAAAATTGTATTCCCGCTCAACACACCATACGTATGTTTTGATGAGTGAGTGTCTCTAATCTAACACACCACTGGGAGTTATATCACGACCTAAAACAATGGGGGTTTTCCACCTGTGAAATACCGAGAAACACACTCATATCTGTACACTAACGCCTGTGTTAATCTTGCCAATATTTGTCAAGTTATTTACTTCAAAATACTTAAATAATCTGCTTGAAACCAAGCAGCTTGGTTGGATGAGCCTGTGCTGTGCTACAGCTCAGACTCAGACCATTAAATTGCCTGATTGCCAGTTGCCATTGCCAACAGATGTTCAGAAACATTGGTAATCTGGGCAAGATTAACGCAGTCAGTTGTGTATCTCTAAATGCCGGTATTATTCAAGGACATTGACTATATATAGTTCCTGTTTAATATATTAGTTACACACACTAATCACACTATTTACACATATATGCATTCAAGTTATGTTAACTTGTCGACCAGTAATCATGGTAATAGACAACTTTTACATGTGTTTACGTGTTGGTAACATTACTCGTTCGTTGTATGTGTAGTCTGGTATGATATCCTAGACGAGTTTTTCTACCCACGTATTTAAAAATAGAACCTGACACATTTATATGATATGGACATTAACAATTTGGTTCAGCGACGGACAAAACGATTAATGGCTTTTGCAACCAGCGTCGAGTTTAGACTGATATATCTTTAACGCCGTACCTTCTTTATGGTCTTACTGACTTAAATGTGTCTATTCCACTATACATATGTTCCAGTTACATAACTGTATTTTAGTCACAACGGAATATAATAAAACTTGGTATACAATATATGTGCTGGTATAGCTGATACGGTCTACACCGCTCAGTATTTTTGAAGGGTTTCTCCGGTCAACTATAGTCAAATTGTAAACATATCTTCTTTGCGTGGGATATATCTCAACCCTCACTATGCGGGAGACGAAAATTGTCGTCTGCTGTTTTTCATTTTTTGCCTTAATTCTTAACAAAAAACCTGTTTTGACAGCACTAGAGAATCGTCTCCAGTGGAGACGATTCTCATGCGCTGTCAAAACAGATTTTTATCGAAAACTATTGAAAATAAAACATTTCCAACAGACGACACAATTTAATTCTGCGTAGTAAAGGTTAAAGACGGTTTCCCTCATATTGGGATGTATTGTAGGGGTTATATTTTTTGGGTTCAGCATTTAGAGATCTCAATAATATATACAAAGAGCATTTCATTTTTATTACCTGGTACACATATTGGTACTATGCTGTATTATTTGTGTATGACGGAAATCATTAATCTTGAGGTCAGGGGAGATAACCGCGTTTCTTTTTTCAAACTATTAATACAATTCGATATGTATTCAAAGGAAGTCAATATCCATTTGTCCAATGCAATTTATGGTGTACACTAACTATACTTTATAAGATGTCGACAGCAATCGTGTTTAAGTTGATACACATACTTAATTTAAATACTTCAAACTAATCACACTGACTTCACCTCTCTTCATCTCCTCCCTCTGTCCTCCTTTCTCCATCTCTCTTCTTCCTTCCCCAGTATTCCCACTTATCTCCATATCGCACCCTCGTCTAATTACGTTGTCCATCTCACTCTTTCCCCGTCGGTAACTATCTCTCTTTCTACGTCTCTTCCAACTTATCGCCACTTCTCTGCACCTCATGTCTCCCCCCGAATGTCCAACTGTTTTCAACTATATCCACACTATGTCCACCTCTCTCTATCTCACTCCATCCCTTGTATGTCTACCTTACTCCACCTCCATGTCTTCCTTCATGTGTCCGTCACTATCTATCTCACTCTCGTCCCTCGTGTGTCCAGGTCACTCCATCTCCCTCTCTTTCCTCGTGTATTCACGTCTCTCCATTTCACTGTCTTCTCTCGTGTTTCAACCTCTCTCCATCTCACTCTATTCCCACGGATGTTCACCTCTCTCGATCTCCCTCTATTTCCTCGTGTGTCCACCTCTCTCCATTTCACTCTGGTATTCCGTGTATCCACCTCTCTCCACATCAATCTTTATTATCTCTGATGATAGAGTAGATATACATGTAAATGGACAGCCAAATCGCCAAAAAAAGCTACATTTTCCGTCTGTCCAATTAACACAGCCAAGGATAGAGCAACATTATTTTGGGGAAATCGTGTGGTAGATTTCGGTAACCGTACGGATACTCTTGACCTCCCTCAACCATTGCTTAAACCATTGCTAATAATTTTTCACAATATACGCCATTGGATCTATTGTTTTACCGAAGCAACATGGCTATTTTCGATCAACACTTGCTAATTTTGGTAATCGATTCATTCTGATAACCTCATTTTTAAACGACGTGTATCTATAGTAACGGTAATAAAAGGATAAAGAAAGAGCAATATTACGAGAAGTAACTATAGATTACTCTTAATTGAAGTAAATTGCATTTATATGTAAGAGCCAAGACCGGACCATATGAGCGACAGGACAGGTCCCCACTACTCCCGGGCATTGTCCGTTACCCCGGGATAATTCATGGAGTTGTTTAATTGAGGCCCGATAGGGGTGCAAAGACGGAATATTCGGCAAAACGGCCAACATATCCCATTTGGGACTCCATTCTGGGCCTCCAAATCCAAAGACACAAAGACCATGTGGGCCGCAGAGTGGGAGGCCCCCGTCACCCACTGCAGGGGGCGTTGACTCCGGGATAATTCTTAGATTATTTTAATCGTGGTAAATTTTGTGCGTAGGTACGTCATATCGGATTTCGACCCCTGGTCTGCTGGGCCTCCAAATTCAAAGACCCAAAACCATCTATGCACAGTGATCAGAGTCAAAATAGAGAGAGAGGAGACAGAGGAGAGAGAGAGAGAGGAGAGAGAGAGAGAGAGAGAGAGAGAGAGAGAGAGGGTAGGTGGGTAGGTGGGTAGGTGGGTGCACAAATCCAACTAGGATGCCAATTTTCAGCTTAATCGGAATACGGCATTTACGGCTTTATTAATTAACATTTCCAATTTTCGTAGATGTGAACAATGGAAAATAGGACGCAAACAGCAGACGACAAACTTTAAATCAGCAGTGTAAGGGTTAAATTGGCATTGGTCAACCGTTGTGTTCCAAGCTGCATCTATACAAATATACCCGTGCCTGTTTTCCTTTTCAATACTAATTTTGAGGTTTGTGTTCATGTCTTATGTAGCCGTGGGGTTAGAGTGACGGACTTCAATGCCGTAGGTAGTGAGTTCGAATCTTAGTTTTTCATAAATATATATATTTTTTATTTGTTTTTTTTTTTATTACATATTTCTTTTTGATATGTGTTTCTCTTACAAATTACATTAACTAAGTATGAAATAGTTCACATGTAGAACGCTAGTAATATTTGAAGAAAACTAATAACTAAATGCACATTTCATATGTGTCTACATGAAATATCTGGGAGTATTTTCCCGCATATCGTGACACATTGAGGTCATACAGCCATAGTGACGACCCTCGCCGTTTCACCTATTTCCATCTCCAGCAACAAGTCATCAAAAGAACACAATAATATCGACAAAAGTAATGCGTTTTGTGAGGTTCGAACTCTCGACCAGATGGGATGAACACAATTTCTGCAATCGTATGGATATTCTCCCACGTTGATACCACTGAGCTACAATACGTGTTTATTTTTTAGCAGCAAGATACATGAGCTCTATTATAGTGACTTGCATGCACGTGCACTATATCATACATTTGTAATACACGAAAACGAGCCTACGATATGATAATACACCCTTTTCACCTAATATTTTCTGAACCGTGTGCAGATCCTGATCAGACTGTGCGTATGCAAAGGCTGACCTGACCTGGATCTACAATGGTGGCAA